>JAWDGP010003760.1:507500-525000 GCA_033675545.1 Elysia crispata
GCATACCGGTGTATAGCTAAAGCTCATAGTTACTGCGTTATCCTAGTCTTATTTAGTTTGCTTCGTGGACAAAGGGCAGTGTTCTGCGCCATTACGAAGACACTTGCTGGTCAATTTTTAGCTCTCAAGTTGTTATTGTTGAAGTATATTTACAAGTGACTCAAAAATAAGCCTGCAGATTTTATTGCAGTGGATGTAATAACTAATTGGGTGGCCTACAATGTAAATTTGTACCGTTCATCAAGAAATCTTACAAGAGACTGTGAAAGGAAAAGGCGCCATTTTCTGTTTAATTTACACATTTTGTACTTTTGAGTATATTTTTTTCAGCTGGGAAGATCAAACGGTAAGAACCTGCTTTATTCTAGTATGAATATTTTTTTAATATAATTATTATCACGGAAATAAGAAACAATACTCACGTTAGCAGTAGAATGGTGTTAAGGATGACGATGATGAAGGTGAAAATAATGGTCACAATGATCATGGTAATGATGATGAAATTTATGATTTTAATGTCAGCAGAAAGATGAGGAAAAATTAGAAAAAGGAAAGTGATGAAGATCACTTCGCTAGCGATTATGATGACGATGGTTTCAATGGCAGTAGAAGAAGGCTAAAAAAAAACCAACAAATTAATATGAAGCCAAAAACTGTTATGATGCTCATTACATGGAATGGAAATAGTGGACATTTTCTAAAAAATTACAAATATTCTGTGGCTGTGAATAAATATCATTACTGTTTCGAGGAACTTAAGTTATTTACATTGGTGCAATATTACAGAGAATTACACTATTTTTTCAAGTTAACAAATGAGTCAAAGATAATTTTTATTCAATTTTAATACAGTGTCCTGAAAGGTCATCTCGACATCTAAGATACTAAGAAAATGGTTATGAATCCTTTTCCAGATTCAATGTAATTTACGTTTAAGGAATTGTAATATTTTATATTATATATATATATATATATCAATCCTACCACTTTTTTGGAAAGCTATTTCCTTAATAAATTTATAACACAGCCAAATATGCCCTTAATATTGAAATAGCTATAGTACACTTAAGAGATATTGACAAAGAAACAAAGGTTTTTTTGTTTGTTTGGTTTTTTTTTTTTGTAAAAAGTTAAAGCATATCGCTCTTAGTAGCAGCAGCTTTTTATTTTGACCTCTTTAGAGAAATGGATCAATAAAGTCTTTCGATACCCTGACAACACATAATATCTTTTTTCAGGATCGTCTTCTCCTCTCACAAAAAAGCCAAAAAAAGTATGGCTCCATTTCGGTGGTCGTTATTGATCTCTATGGCATTAGCAACTCTGCTATTATCAGGTAGGCCAAAATCTATGCATAATTTTTAGCATGCTCGTAATCATAGCTATCAATACCAAAGTAACAATGATGCGATTTTAACAAAAGTAATTTTTTTTTTAAATTGCAAGAATAATGTCAATAGTGAGTTATTATTGCTAGCGACAGCTTTTACATAAACATATTTAACAACAGCTTTTCTCTTCACGTGAATCTAAAACAATTTTTTAAAAATCTGCCGCTACTTCAAACCTTCATCCACCATCACTACTGTCATCTCTTCCTCTTACTACTACTACTACTACTACTACTACTACTACTACTACTACTACTACTACTACTACTACTACTACTACTACTACTACTACTACTACTACTACTACTACTACTACTACTACTACTACTACTAATACTACTACTACTACTACTACTACTACTACTACTACTACTACTACTACTACTACTTCTACCACTACTACTACTACTACTACTACTACTACTACTACTACTACTACTACTACTACTACTACTACTACTACTACTACTACTACTACTACTACTACTACTACTACTACTACTACTACTACCACTACTATGACTACTACTAATACTAATACTACTACAAGACAAACAAAATAAATGCTTCAAAATGCACTTGCTCATTGGATTGTTTTGACCAAGAAATTTCTGAGTCAGTGAAAATTGTAAAATAAAAAAGCATAAATGCTTGCACGTAAAAAAAACTGAAAGATTTGATGCAATTTTCTTGTTTACTTAATATTAGTTTAAAGCATTCTTGTGCTGATTGTCTCAATGTCCACATTTCATGCAGGCAGTTCATACGGCGCTACCACCTCTGCCCCAGCAGTCACAGATACAGCAACAGTTTCATTGGCGTCCACAAATGCTGCAACGGACATAACAACAGCCGGAATCACCACAATAGATTCTAGCACCAATGAAGCAACAGAGACAACTCTGGCAGAAACTATACAGAGTTCTGTAACGTCTACCATAAGTGAAGAAACTACGGCATCCATAACAACATCTGCTACCCAGGCAGCAACCACACCATCTGGGATGTTGGGACCTGATCAAACCAACGGCAACACCCAACCAGATCCTCTAGGAGGCGCCACTACAACGGCTCCAACGATCATCGTTGTCAGCACGGAGGAGCCTACGACGTCGGCAATGCCCATCACTACGGACGCACCTCAAACCATTCCATCCACTGCGACGCCAGCCCAGCCAGTTAACGATAACCCATACAGTGATCTCCCGCGCCGACCGTGGCAACTGAATCCGAGCAGCCCAGGGCAGCAGCCACAACCGCCAGATCAAAATCCTCTGCCCTGGTTATTTTATGGTAGAGACTTTTTCCCTTTCATATACTTGCTCTCAAACTCTCAGCAGCAGCAGCAGCTGCAACAAAATTCGGGGCAGCCTGACAATCGTAACTTGGCGCCTCTGTACGCATACGGTATGGACATGGATTTGTGGCCGTGGTCATTTTTCTTCAATCAAAATAGAGGTCAGCAGCAAAACCAACAACAGAACACCAACTTTGGGTGGCCTCAAAATCAGCAACAAAACCATTTTGTTTGGCAACGAAACCAACAGCAAAATAACTTCGGATGGCCACAAAACCAACAAAGAAACAATCTTGGTTGGTCACAAAACCAGAGGAATAGCCCGCAGGTTTTCAATAGTCAAAGAAACCGAAATAGTAACAGCTTAGCGAACTTGCTTTGGCTCGGGGAGTTCTAGGAATCAAATTTTGTTAAAGCGTCTGTAAACAAGAAGTAAAGATGTTCCTTTTTTGCTTAGGCACAATAATTTTTAAACATGAATTTTTTTAGTCACCAAAAGAAATACCACCCTATTGTCATTAATAAGTACATTTTATTTTTCACTTTTTTTCAAGTTCTTGGTATCTAGAAAAATCAAGGACATTAGCTCTAAAATATAAATTTTTAGTTGTCTTTATCTCGCGTATTTTTTTTTCTGCTGCAAATATTTGGAGTTTCTGCAATTTGAAGGCATATCCCACATAATATGTATATTTTAAATCAATCAGTTATTTAAAAGAAAAATAATTGCATCTTCCCATAAAACCATCCTATATTTCAAAATCTTAGACCAAAGAAGCTTTAAGCTACTATGTAGAATAAATCTACCTTTCTGCCTTCATTTCGGACCTATAGGTGGAAGGTCACTCCTGTGTTTGACCTCGAGAGAATGCTAGTACCTGACTCTGTTGTGTATTGTTACTCTTGTGAGAAACCGAAGGCTTTATTCGGGACCAGATCACAAGATATGTCAGACTAGGCTGACGAGTAAAGCTTGTGACAGCCATTACCGACCGCTCAAGAGACTGTAGTAATTCTGCCAGGCTTCTATGACTCTAGTAGATTTTCCTATCCCCATTTACCTTTCATTTTCTTTTTTCTCAATACATAATGTACACATATTATTCATAAATATAAAGTTTTTATTGTCAATCACATTACCTGCCATTCGTGGTGAGCTTTAAACATCATTTATGTCGCTACGAAAGGTAACCAAGCCAAACATTTTGATCTTATGTTTTGTCTCCAACCATTTTTTACACGATCCATACCAAAATGTTCAGATTGAGTGGCAATGATTAACTTTGTCCCTCACAACGACTGAATGCACGCTCTTTTTTTAAGTTTTGAAAAAAAAAAAATAAAATAAAAAGTAAAACCTCTTTGTTTCGTCTTTTGTTCTTAAGTCTTTTACTTTTCTGGAACGCAAAAAAATTAATACATAATGTGGTAAGGGTTTGTCACATTTGTTAAAATTTAATGTTCTGTGTTTTTTTAGAGAATGTTTTCCCATAACTTCAATTTCTTTTTCATCTTTTTAGGAAAAATCATTAAGTTGAAACTGAATTTGTTGGAAGCAAAGGGCTTTAGGAATATCGTTTTAAATAACACAGTTTTGTTGTAACATGTGGCAAACATTAATTTTGTGTAATTTTAAATATTATCAATTGCTGATACGTAATGGGATGAGAAAAAAATCGAAAAAAAATACTCACTCTCACAAAAGGATGAGGGGTTGAGAGAGAGAGAGAGAGAGAGAGAGAGAGAGAGAGAGAGAGAGAGAGAGAGAGTGAGAGAGACAGACAGACGGACAGACAGACAAACAGACAGACAGACAGACAGACAGACAGAGACAGACAGACAGACAGATAGACAGTCAGACAAACACGGGAGAGTGAAAGAGAGAGAAAGAGAGAGAGAGAGGGGGGGAGGGAGAAGCAGAAGGGGTAGGAGAGATGGAAAAGGAAGTGGAAGAGATAAATATTAAAGATTTCGAGTAAAAGAAAGAAAGAAAGATGAGATGGAGAAAAAGTACATACTGGAATAATCAAAGGAAAAGACGTGTCGTCTCATTCCATAGACACACTCACAACAAAAGGTCCCTATGTTGGGCCTACATTACAAATGTGTTGTTTAGCACAAGGCAGTTTTCCTGGCTTGGCATCAGGGTCTTGATTTCGATGACAGTCACCCGTCATGGAGGTGAAGAAGTCGCGCTGCGGACACAAGTCAGCCTTCGTCATGACAGTCCGGAGGGCGGCGCCCGACCAAGCACAGAATTATGGTTGGGTCGTCTGCTCATCTCTACGCAGACGTCACGTCATCTCTGATTATGTTATAATTCATATCAGGGAAAATCTGCATTGTTGCGAGAATTTAATCTTAAAGGGGCAGAGTCTTTTTCGGGGGGGTGGGCAAAAAAATGTCGTTTTTATTATGAAATCGTAAGCTTATCGTGAAAATAGTATGATAGGTTGATAGGTTAGTTTTATCATGTAAAAGGAAATTAGAATGCTTCCCTCTGTCTTTGGAGCAGATAAACATCGTGGACAATGTGCACGGCATGAATTGAGCCAGATGTTAGTTTCGTTGCTTCGTCCTCGATTAGAAAACAATACAGAATTTATTTGATCTACAACTAATTTCGACTTCGACCAGATTTATTATACTTGTTACGCTAACATGTAACATTGTGTTTGTAACAGTTGCTTTTACCACTGGAAGATGATGATGATGATGATGCTGTTGTTATTTTCACGAATCTAAGTCACACAATATTTGGAAATTTCATTCATCTCATCATACATATTCCAAGTAATCTTGAGGTCTCGTAATCATTTATGGGTAACGAATTTTGTAAAATCGAAACCTATGTATATATCTTTTGAAAAATTCTTTTAAATGAACGTTGAATAAAATGAGTAGTTATGGGAACCCACACCCTTCTTATAAGCGTTTAAATAAGATCTGTGAATAGATTAGGAAAGTACATAATTATTTAGGTGATTTCTCTGATTTTTTTCAGTAAGCGTTATATTGTAATCAAGTCGGACATAATGGAGGAGCAAAGAATACCAACCGAAGACTGTCATAGTACACAATTTTATATTAACTGTGCTAATCGGTGGCTGTGAGCTTCCACAATGGGACAGTCTGCGAATTAAGCTGTCTTAACCGATGCTTCCGCTATTTGTCACCGTCTGATCAGAACAGAAGCACGACCACGGGTCGGCCTTAGGCCGGACAATGAACTGTCAAGAGGACGTCTAGCTGCTCGATGGTTAACCCAGTCCCAGCCGCTCTAGGCTTCTTAAAATGAGACAAAAAGCATCGAAGTGGAATAGAAATCATTTTTACACAAGCTAAAAAAGGGAATTGAAAAATGAAGAGAGGAAAAAAAAAGAAGATAAACAGGCATACGTTTTTTGAAGTGAGTAGCGAAAACAGCAAAATAAAAAAAATGAATCTAAAGTATGCTCCACGCTCCGGTCAAATGAGACTTTTATTTCAATTACGAAAAATAATTCATTTTTATGAATATTCATACCATGATGTCGAGACCCAAAACCCAATGGTACAACAATCAGCATGAATCTAAACGCGATATAAGACAAGCAGAAAGTGTCGGGTAAAACAACTGCATTTAAAATCCAATGTCAAATCTTCTGCTTACTTCGCAATTTTGAAAAAACACCTGATTGTCACATCTAGGTAACAGTACATAAGAAACACACTTTTATCTTTTACAAGCAAACCCCAAAACTAGAACTTGTTAATGCTCTTGTTGGTCTCTAAAAAGCGCTTCATCTTAACACCGAAATCTGCCATCCCACACATCCCAATAGGATGGCGAATAACTATCTTTAATTTTTCGGCAATAAGATAAGTGACATCAGAAATCATCTTGACAATATCAATTTCCTCTCCATTGTCAAAAAATGAAAACAACAACAGAACAATAGAAATCCCGATCCTCAATGAGCCAATAGAAAACCAGAAAGTATTTCGTTAATGCTTGCAACGTTGGATGTAGTAACTTGCAATTTAATGTCGTATTCAATAGTTTCAATGTAATTACAGTCAATTTCGCTTTTTTGCAGTGAATTTTTTCCACCTGTTATACTGAGGATCTAACAAACTTAAAGAAAAATATGTTTTCGCCTCTTTTTGAATAAACCAAATCTGAAAAAAAAATAAAAATGTTTTTGACGATGAAAATTGACGCTAATATTAGTGAAACTGGATATAAAACACATAAAAAAATCGCCCAGTGAAAATTAAAAAACGAATTCCTAAAGCTTTTGACTGTTAGGGTGCCTTTTTCTCAGAAAATGATCTGGAAAGGAAAGGTCCACATCCCTACGAACCGCGGTATAGCACATAAAAATACGTTTTCCCAATATATTATATATTTTTATACTTGCTTAAAATAAAGATTGTGTTAAATTGGTTTTATTAGATTTGGGTGCTGCATTCGACACCATTGATAATAATATCTTGTTAGAAAGATTAAAGTCAGATTATGATCGGGCAGAATCACATGGATCGATTTTGTAGGCAGAACTTAAATTGTATGTTTGAATGACAAGGGTAATCAAATTCTCTCCGATTAAAATCTGGTGTACTTCAAGGATCAGTTTTAAGAACACTGCTACACCACTTTGTAACTTGATATAATCGTTAAATGTAAAGTTTTATACGTGTGCTAATAATACACAAGTGTATTTTCTTATAAATAAGAATAATGACCATTTTGTCATGGATTGTATCAAATTTTCTCTTCAGGAAATTCAAAAACTAATTGACTCACAGACTCTACCTCAATTAAGAAAAAACTTGTACTCTAAAGCTAAATAGGAATATTACTGTGCTTAAATCGTAGTAATTGTCAGATTGTAACATAGATATATCCGGTTGTTGTGTCCGTAACTTAGGTGATTTAGCTACCAAAAGACTAAGGAACTAAAAGAAAAAAACATATATTTGCTTTCAAATTGATACTTAATAGCAATGATTATCGAAACACACATTTTACCAGCTGCACTAAATATGCAGTCCATAGACTACAGAGATTCGAAAATAAAGGAGCCCGCTTGGTTGCGTAAATAAAATGTAGAGATTATATTCCACCAATTTTTACTGACCTCCATCAAATTAATGGCTTATCACGTCTGCTTCTGAATGAGCTTATAGAAAAGTATGTATCAATCAACATACTTACATCTTCATCTATTCTAATGAGCAAAACTAGAATGATATTTAACTTCACTAAAAAGTCTTCTCATACATTCTCTGTAGCTTTCGATTGTTTCCATGACTTTCAAACATTCCTTAAGATAGAGATTTTACAACGAAAGTATAAAAGCTGGTTCACTAATTAAAATTATTATTATTATTATTATTATTATTATTATTATTATTATTATTATTATTATTATTATTATTATTATTATTATTATTATTTTATTTTATTTTTTTAAATTATTATTATTATTATTATTATTATTATTATTATTATTATTATTATTATTATTATTATTATTATTATTGTTGTTGTTGTTGTTGTTGTTGTTGTCATCAATTTCATCATCATTATTACGATTAATATCATTAATTTGTCTTTATTACATAACTGTTGCTCATTTGCTTATTCATCAATTGTGTCACAATATTTAAAATATTTTGTGTGTCAGTGATATATGTAGTTATATTTTTTAAGAAGAGCTTCTGAACACATTGTATGTGGACAATTAAGTATTATCAATATAATTATTTTTTTTTCAAACCAACAGAATGACTTGGTATTTCAATCAAATAAGGCCTATAAATGACACAAAAATATGAAAAGAGAAAGGCAAAGGTAGAAGTAGTTTAAGTGAGCATAATATGAAAAGTTTAGGTCTGTAGCATTAATATCTTTTTGAAGGAAAAGGACAAAAAATTCAAATAATACAAGAGACAAAAAGCTTTACGGACACAGAAAAAGTTATTTATTGTCTGATTGTTTTGGTTTTATTTTTATTCTCTTATTTACATGGTGTAAAAGAATGACTGTTATATAAGGCTGTAACATGTTATAATGTCAACTGAATACACACTCATTTTTTTTCATTCTTTCAATTCAAATTTTTTTGGGGAGAAGAGAGTAAAAAGTTAGAAAGAAATTAATTATTCAATTAAGATGTCACTTTTGATTTACACAATCATATTTAAACATTCAAATAACTTAACTTATATCTGCTTAGGCAATCAGATCTTGGCACTCTTACATGAAGAAACCTAAAGATTAAACTACCAGGTTTCTGCTCAGATTCACTAACATCACTCTAGTTGCTATTACCAATTCATTGCATAATCATTACAGAGGCATCAAATTTACATTATTATTTTAATATGGAATCTATATTGTAAATTTTCTAAGCATTTCTTCTCTAACTCTGCCAATATTTTTCTCACTCTAAGAAAATCCATGGTGGACCAAGCGGCAATGAGATATTTTCTTGAAAAGATTTAATAACAAAACAACATCTGTGTTTGAAAAATATTGGTGACTTTTTACTAAACTTACCAAAGTACAATCTTTCATCAAACTCTAAAATGAAATGGTAAATACTTCCAAGACATCATTTTTACTTTGGCTTATATTGATTATCACATTTCTTTATGGAGTAAATTCTTTGCAGCTATGCTTTTCAGGACCTTAATTTTTATTTTCACTTTTATTCCTGCCTTCTATTTAAAATCTAGGTGTTTCTCAAACTTTGTAGGACTGGTTGATTTTCAATTCATTCTAGCTGCCTCATGGGATCTCTGATGGGTGGAAAAATTGGGTATCACTAAGCTGTTGCTTCAGTGGGTTGATTTCTCACCATACTCAAGATCTTTTCTAACTTCTCAATCTCACGTTGAATTTTGGTAGCCTCATCAACAGGTGGTGCTCCTTTCTTCTCCTACAAAAAGAAAGTTTAAATGTACATTTACTTAGGATAAAAGCTAGAAAAATAAAAAGTGATGAATTTCACAGCCATCACAAAAAACGTACTTGTAAAAGCAGGAAACAAATATAGTAAAAAGGTGGAAAAAAATCTACTAAGGGATCTTTATTTCTTTCAATTATGTTAAGCGCTTACGTCTGCGGATAGCCTAGTGTTTAAACTGAAAAGTGAATTATATGGTGTGAAAGTATGTAGTGAAAGAAAAAAAAAACATAGCAATATTTCTGAAAAAATTGATGGCATTTAAATCCCTTTGACACATATTTTACTGACTGCTGAAACTTTTCAATACATATTCTCCAAAGTTTGGTTTAGGAGAATGCCCATTCTTAATTAAAGAAAACAGGGAAACTCATACTGATCATAAAAAAAATTTTGAAAAAATACTTAGTTGTTTTCTGTAGCAAACACCTCACAAAAAGTATGTAAATTTGAATTTCCATATCAAAAATGCATTTCTGTTAAAATAAAAAACTTGATATTGTGTTTTTGTGAATGGAACACTTTTAACAGAAAAAAAATGATCGCTTTTTTATGTGAAAACCGCATCACTTTAACAGCTTATACATTTTTGTTTCAATTAAAAGAATGTAATTTTGGGGGGTAAAGAGTGTGTGGCAAATTTGAAAACTGTTTGCAAGAAAAAAAAAAGGAAAAACATAATGATAGGGACAAGGAATGCACATTAGTTAAATAACATTCTAGAAAATGAAGTTTGACTTTTCTAAAACTACAAACCATGCAAACAAGTCAATCTCAATCATTTTAAATCTGTATACTCTTTTCAATATTCCTTAAAGATATGGAAAAATCTTATTGTCCTAGAATTTCTTTATTGCTGTCTAAATTTTTACGTAATTGGATGCAGAATTTTTTACACTAACGGCACCAGTCCAAGCAGTTTTAATGCTGATCTCTGAGGCTCTATCAAACTTTTATACTTCAATACTTTTTTGAGCAATAGACAGGCTCCAGATCCAAATGTCTGAAATCAAAATATCTACACATCTGGTTCTACGGCCCTCATTTAAGCCCCTATAGTAAAAGCCAATGCCAGGGGCTAACAGGTTTGAGCTATTTCCCTTAAACCCAGTGGCGTATGGATAAATTTAAGTATCACTTTATTCTAAAAACATTGAAATTTGTAAAAATGCAAACATTTCACCTTTAATTGATTTAACTATAACTGCGTTTGTAAAGTTTGAACCTCAATGTTATCTAAATACCAGAGCTGAATAAAGATATGATAGAGATTATAATCGATGACGCCACTAAAATCTGAGCTCGGTATAATCAAGCTATTCAAATTTAAAAGTAAATTCACAAGAGATAGGATGAAATTTGTCAATGTCATATGTAAAAACTCTCTTTGTTGAACACACACAGAGATAACTAAATGTGCATCATTTATTTTTTCCATACAGACACAGTGATAAGCAATTTTTCAATGTGAAATATATTACCATCCAAATATTCACTTTGCAACTTTATAGCCATTGTACAGAATTTTATCCATTTTGCATCAGTACGGACAGATATTAAACAAATGCATGCTATTGTAATTGTGTGTAATTATACAAATTTTATGAACATTTGGGTTATTCTATATCAGAATCTGCTTTTCTTAGATTTATCTTTTAGTGCAAAAAAAAAAAAAATTTTATGCTATCTCTACATTAAATAACTACTGATCTGAGCATAGTCAATTCTAATTTTTATAATAGAAGGTGCATTACTTGCTTTGAATAATCATATTTCCCAAATTTTCCTGAGAGAAAACACTCTAAATACATATATGTTATCTTTAGAGACTATTGAGGCTTTATCACCCACCGCTTTCATCTTTCTGAGGTTGGGTGACAGTTTGAGGCTTGTTACATTGCCACGATCATCTCCAATCACAACAATGGGGTATGTTGGGTTGAACTCAACATGGGTCAGCTTGGTCTTCTTCTTTTGCGCTACCATCTGCTCACACAGTGGTTCATACTTGTTGGCATTCAGGTCATAAACAAAGGCCTGTTGATGGAAACAAGTTATGCAATTAACTTTGTCACACATTTGAGAACAATTATGTAGGATAGCTATCTTTGGTTTATTGATAAAACAATGATAATAGTATTACAAAATACACAATAGTTTTAGCAATCATTTTATTCCTTCTTTAATTCTCTTTAGTACTTCTTTAAGTCCACCCATTCGTGTCATTGTGTCTTGAAGTAGCAGCATAACTTTGTACTCAAGGATCCCCGATCCTCAGCAGCTTGCATGAGTCAGCGCTTGCAAGAGATAGAACATAAATGCTTGGGAAATCCCTGACGTCAAAGTCCAATGAATCATCTTAGCCACACATTAGATATGTCAGTAGGAAGACCATAAGCACCTGAAGACAGCGCCAGATTTGGTCCCAAGTCCCCATCCTTCCATATGAATCACCAATGACGCCCACAAAATTATGTTAAGCATCATATACTAATTTTAGAACAGAGTCGAACATGCAGTGGGCCCTCCGTAAATTATATAAAAGAGGTATCCCTCAAACTTACTTAATATTCCACCATCTAACAAACGATTGACCAACATAAAGAGGCTGGCAGCGCTGGGAGAGCCTTCCTGAGCCTTTCTGACCTTTACTGAGTCTTCCTGAGTTTCTTGAACATATTTTAAGCCTGCATTATCACATTAAACTGTAGATCCTGAGCATTTAACTTTAAAGAACAAATAAATCTTTGGACACTGCATTCTGGCTTCATTCTATGAGACAATCGAAAGAGTGCAAGAAAACTTAACCATCTCTACTAAGAACCCTAAGCTCTGTCGTTGAGCATTTGTAAGCCACTGCGATGTCACCACCTCTACACAACTGCTTACAATTACATGCAGAAATTTATTTTTTATCTTATAATGTTATTTATAAATTGAGGAAAAGAATAACATGAAAAGTAATGTCTTAAATTTGGTTTTAATCAGAATAGCAGCACTGCAAATTTGATACTTGCATGGGTTACTTCCGACATTGGATCTTTAGGAAGGGCTTTTTAAAGTCTTTATTCTCCACATTGCATGGTTGGACGTATGCAAATTTTGGGAGAAGACATGATAGGGTATCATATCATAAACATAATAAGCTGCTGAAAGTCTTACAAGATACATTTTAAGCCTAAAATAAAAAAAGGTATAAATTCCCCCCCCCCCCCCAAAAAAAAAAAATGCTTTAACTTGTTTTTTTTTGCTTTCTACTGTGAATCCCAATATTTTCACTTTGATATTATAAAGTATAGCAAGAGCAAAATGAATTTCAACTTGCATTTCTTGACTCTAGCTTTTTTTTCAATGTTTATCTTTCTGTCCTCAGTATAATGCACATATTTACATTGATTCATATTTAATTCATATGGCTCACAGCAACTTATTAAATTCAACTTTTAGGCATATATGAAGTCTCAAAGGTTTTTGTGTGCAACTAGACTTGCCTTTTTAAATACATTCTGGATGTTTGCAAATTATTTACATTAATGTCCAGCTTTGTGATAATCAAAGCAAAAACTAAAATTTTGACATGTGATGTTTCTACAAATTAATTAAATGGTCTTCATCAATATCAAAAGTTGAGAGTTTTGAATGCTACTTGAATATTCCCTTTGAGACTTTTAAAATTAAGTTGTCTTTATTTCCTAATAACCCTTTAGGTTACCAGACTGTTATAATTTTTTCTTGAAAATGAAACTGAGTAAATTAGTACTAGCTAACTCTTTGGCTGTGCTGTAGATGTACCAGGTACATCCTCCACATAGAGAACATGTGAGCTACAGATGTACTATGGTCACAAGTAAAAATAGAACTTAGAGTTGCTCTTTTTTGGTTTGGACTGTGTATGTAGCGGTATAACCATATTCCAATGCACTTTTTAGAAAAAATCCTTACCACACGGAGGGGAAAAACATGTAGCAGCCAAGGAGTTAATTCAGAGTACTCAACAACTTAAGCGGTGTTTAGAAAGTTGATGCGGAAACTGAATCATGCAGCTGGATTGAGAAAAATATTTAACTAGATGTTTCCTCAGATCATCTATCTTGAATGAATACTGGTTCTCATGGGAGTAAATCTTGCTTTAACAAATTTAATAGTCTGCTAAGAAAGAGTTTTTTTTATCTTACATTCACTGATAAATATATATGTATTTGAGGGTCTGTGGGTCTCCATGAGCATTTTTACTCTTTAGTGAGACTCACCTTCCCATCTGAGGTGACAGCTGCAAACACTGTGGAGGAGTATGGTGCCCAAGCAACATCTCCCACAGAATTGTTGAGATCGAAAGAGAACAGCGGTTTTCTGTAGTTACAAAAACAATAAAGATAACTTCAATGAAATATTATTATTATTATTATTATTATTATTATTATTATTATTATTATTATTATTATTATTATTATTATTATTATTATTATTATTATTGTTATTATTATTACTACTACTATTTAGCAGTAGTAGTAGCAGCAGCAGCAGCAGTAGTAGTAACAAATTTTTTATTATTATTATTATTATTGTTACTATTATTATTATTATTATTATTATTATTATTATTATTATTATTATTATTATTATTATTATTATTATTATTATTATTATTATTATCATCATTATTATTGTTATGAAATTATTGTTGTGTTGTTGTTATTGTTTTTAATTACCATTTTCATTATTATTACCAACAACATCATCCTGATCATTTTATTGTTATTTTTAATTGATTAACACAATTAGAGGCCAATATAAATGTTTTTATTTAAATTAATATTTTTGCATTACCAGATTTGCTTTGCAACAAAGAGGAAAGATTAAAATGCAAAT
This sequence comes from Elysia crispata, assembly GCA_033675545.1. Taxonomy (NCBI): domain Eukaryota; kingdom Metazoa; phylum Mollusca; class Gastropoda; family Plakobranchidae; genus Elysia; species Elysia crispata. Next base: position 522,014 of record JAWDGP010003760.1, read on the forward strand.
GATATAAAAAAGAAAAAACAACAAAACCTGACCTAGTCTCATCCACACTCTCGCTTTTATCCATAGTGTCCTTCATTTCCCAGATTTTCACAGTCCAGTCAGCACTACAAGTAATGAATATCTTTGGATGAAATCTATTCCAGCACACCTGATGAAAGATGTATAAAAGTGTTCAAATTGTCCATTCATTTGCTTCCAAACAAAACTTCTACGAAACTTGTAAGATGTGATGACTTAGCCTATTTTACCATAAGCAGATGATTTGCTGAATGCTCAGGTGCAACGATACTGTGCAATGCCATTATAACTTATTTGAGAATTTTTTTTTTGTGATAAAAGCCTGTCCACTGAAATGTGAGTCACTCTGTCTAAAACATAAGGTAATTTTTTTTTTTAAATTGCCAAAAAAATTCGTAATGCTCTGCAGACATTTCAGCACAGATTTTGACCAAATTTGGACAGAGGTTCTATTTTAGTCCAGAGGAGGGCCTTTAAGTATCAATATTGTTAAAATTAACCATTTAAATGATGAGGCTCATACATAAAGTCAACCCATATGTAGCCTAAGGACAGTTTTACTAATCTTTTTATTTGAAACTCAAGTTTCATCATTTTTTAAGCATGCTGGGAAAAAAAGAGCAATTTTTATAAAGTGCCCATAAGGTCGGGATCTAAATTTCCCTTCAATCATATAACACTGGATATTTTTCAGTTAATTTATCTGCAAATCTATTTATGTTTGCTAGAAAAAAAACAAACCTCCCACATTTTTCATATTCATGATATGTATAAAACACTAAAGTTATAAAAGTTTTGTAATTGAACAACTGCATTCTTACTTTGTACACTGCCATATTATGAGCATCAATAGTATCAATGAAATGGCTGGTGTAGGCTTTAGAGCATATGTGCACTTTTCCCTCCTCAGTGCCAACAAGGAAAAGGTAATCTTTCTGTTTATGAAAGTCAAAGGCAGTGCCACAGCCTAAACGAATAAAGGAGCAGTGTAATAAAATGAAACCATTTAAAAGAAATGTACATAATGCATTTTGAAAACTCATCTCTAAGTCAAAATAAGAAATGGTGAAATGAAAGGAAGCAAAAGAGATAGATAGATATAGATAGAGAGATAAACAGATATAATTTTATTAAGAAAGAGGGACAGAGACAGAAAAAGAAAGAGGGAGAGACAGAAAGAGAGAATCCAAATAAAAAGCAAAAACACCTTCACTTGGAGGAAACTTGGTAATTATAAAGATCCAAAAGGACGTATGTGTCTATAAATAGTTGAGAGAGAGAGAGAGAGAGAGAGAGAGAGAGAGAGAGAGAGAGAGAGAGAGAGAGAGAGAGAGAGAGAGAGAGAGAAACAGATTGACTTGCAGATAGGCGAAGCGGACAGGTGAAGCAGACAGAATATAGGAAAAAAATGGTGAAAAAATAAAGAGACTGGCTGATATGAAGGTAAAAGTTTTCTCCTATTGTGAATACATCAAGAATATGATTGATAATGAACATTACAAAGGATGCATACCTGTAGTTGCAACTTTGATACCATCTGGCCCTTCTGCTGACACATCAGGCAATGATAAACGTATGACGTCCTGGTAGACCATTTCATTCTAGGAATAACAATTAAGCAAAAGTAGAAAACAGTAGCAAATATATAGACTTCAAAAACCAAAATTTTTTTCAATAATTTTTTAAAGGAAGCTCATCTTCTTTGAAAAAATAACTCTTTTTGTATTATCACCACATCTACTTTTGGATACATCTCATTAAAACGTGAAAATTACCTTGAGTATTGTCCACAAACAAATCCGTCCATCTGAAGAAATAGAATAGAAGTTCATATTGTTGTCTGCATCATCCTTCTGCCAGCGAACCTGTTGGTTAAGATTGGTTAAGATTGATAATTTTTAAAGTGAAAAAAAAAGTATTAAAACTATTTCAATTTGACAATTACGTTCCAAAAAAGATCCTGTCACTAATTGGGTAAGGTGAAAACCCAATATGTTTAAAGCAGTTATGAATTAATTCTTCAGTAATCTTCTCCTTGTTAAATTTAATTTAATATTAAAGAGCGCTTCATGCAGTATAAAAACTAAATTTTGTGAAAGTTAATATAAGCAGTCAATGCTGGACCTTTATGCTAGTTTGATTGGTGCTTTTTATATTAAATTATGCACTTTATTCTCATTAAAATCAATAAGAAAATGCTCAAACAAGCTTGCGAAGTATAAACCAGTTATAGTTTTGCAAAGATAATAGTGTGAATGTGACGGTTCAGATCACTGAAATAATAATTCAAAAGAAAAATTATACAATAAATCAAGTAGATAAATTTTTTTTATCATGCATCTCAAGTAATTCTCTAAATGCACAAAAGGTTAGCAGCACAAGCTTATTGCACAATTTTGGAAAGTGATTGAAATGCATTTACTGAAATAATAACATGGTGTTTGATATGAAATGTGAAAAGTAATGGAAAGCTTACCTGCCATACTGGGTCTGTATGCTTTCCATTTTTGGCTGTGCACCTGTGAATTGCACCCTCTCGTTTGTCTACAGCAGAAAAGATGGCGACACTGCCATCATAAAATCCTGCACAGATCCAATGTGGATGTTGTGGATGCACATCCAGGCACATAACACCACTGTCTGTCTCAAAGAAGCACTCAGGGAAGGATGGATTTTTCATAGTCCATAAAATGATCAAACCACTGCCCTGTTTCATAAAGTCGTCTGGGAGAGATGTGAAGATAAGATCATTGATAAAGAAAACTGCATGGTACATTCGTATATATCTAAATTTATGGCATACCTAAATGCTGAAACAAGCAGATTACAGAATGCTTAAAGCAAATCATGAATTACTCAGTGTAATATAATGTCATCAAAATTATATGTGATATTTCTAAACACATCAGATAAGATTCAATACTAATAAATAATAATAATAACAAAAAAAGGAAACGGTGAATACTTTG
>JAWDGP010003760.1:530000-622500 GCA_033675545.1 Elysia crispata
ATAAGGGCAATATCTTTAACTCAAAAGGTTGCTCCCCTGGGGAAGGAACTTTTTTCTGATTGCAGAGGATAATTTTTGGTATGAGTGGAGACTGACTCGCCTAACTTTCATTTAAGATAAGCTCTTTAGTCAAACTAAAAAGGATTTCCTATACTCTATAAATATTATTAAGACCCTTTACTAAATTCTATAGTATGAAATAAGGAGAGAGAAAATACTCTGAGGTGATCCGATTACTCCAGTTCATTCTTAGGTATGCTAATGTATTGTAAGAATTCTTTTATCTTTTTTTTTTTGGTAAAAAGTTTTTACCAAGCTAATAAATCTTTTCTTGCCTTGGGTTTACAACTATAGTTTTAGAGTGCCTATAATATTTTTTCAAATGAGCTGATGAATTTGCTCCAAAAACAACACAACAGGTGACTTTTTCAATCAGTTTAAATAACACAAATACAATTCAAATATATTCTATAGCTACTTCACATGCTCTTTTCACCAAAATATATGTATCTACTTGAACTGGCAGACACATTCAGAAGTGATCGCAAGAGAAAAGCCAGTGAAAATTCAAGAATGCAAAATATAAAGCAGATTTAAAATAGAAAGAAATGGGAAAACAATTGTCTTTGAAACAAAATCAGCACAATGCCTAACAGTTTTTATCAAGCAACAGATAATATGTTGTGCAAAGTGAAAATAATCACCTTCTTTTTCCTCTGAAAATTAAGTGGATATAGAAAACAAAACATCATAAACTTCATTTAGTTCTAATTCAAGTGTATAAAAATACAACAAAAAGAAAAGGAGGCTTTTTTTTCATCCAGCTCTTAAAATTTTAACTCAGCAATACACCAAAAACGTTTGTTGATAGACCAATTAAAGTTTATTTTTACTTAAACTGTGGAAAAATTATGCTTGAAAAAACTTTTATCTCACTTTAAGCATATTTCTTCTCCAAATTAGAAAGACACCATGTTTTTGTTTTGTTTTTTTTTTTAATTTAAATATCAAGGTACATAGGTACTAAGTTAAAAAAAAAAGCAACGAAGCTTTAAAAATACAACAAAGGTAAAAAAAATTATACAAATCAGATTTGCTAATCATAATTTGAACATAATATGATTATGCAGTATGTTAATTTTTTTCCAATACAGTCATTTTTCTTTTTTTGTTTTCATCTCAAACTCCCTTATAAAGAAAGTATTGCCAGAATACAATCTATACAAACCTTCTTTTGTTTCTGCAAGTCCTGTGCGGTTAAACTGTTTCCTGGCTTCTTCAGAATCTTTATGTAGAAGGTTACCATCCAGAGCAAAATGAACAGCCAGTTGATCTACGCTGGATGTTTGCTTGTATTGCCTCTCCTATGAAGGTGATTTTTTTCAATAAAGGTATGATATATATATATATATATATATATATATATATATATATACATACACATATAATAGATAGATAGACAGATAGACAGATAGATACATATATGTATTTCATTTTTTTTTTAATGCAGCATATCTAATTCTTTTTAAAATATAAATATAAACATATTGATTCACATCACTGTTTTGCTTTTCTTTAATACAAAAAAAAATACAACTTAGCAAAGAAACAACAACAGTAATAAAAAAGATACAGACCTTGAAGCTGTATCTGACAATATTTTGCGGGGCATGAGGATTGTTAGCAGTCAGAATTCTAGTGAACTCTTCTTTAAGCTCCTGAAAAGCAGTCACAAAGAAACCATAAAAGATCTGACAAACGTGTCATATATACATAAACAAATAATAAAAAAAAACTTAAGGAATTAATCAGTTTTTTTCATTCATGACTTTAACCATACTTAATCATTCTAGACTAGAAAAAAAAATTAAGATAATCAAAATTATAAGAGAATTGGAATACAAAAGTATGAGAGAACTTTTTCCCCTTTACTGCCAAAAGAATGTTTCTTATTTTTTCAAATTCAGTCGCATTAATGGTTTATTTATTCATTTCCTCTCTCTCTGTGGTTCTTTGACTATTGCTTAATCTGTCTATTGGTCTCTATCTCTGTCTCCATTTCCTCCTGCCATTTTTTTCATTTGTTTAACTACCTTATTGATATCAATTTTTTTTTCAATTTTTACAAACAGAAAACACTTACGGCCTCTGAAAGCTCTAACTGATCTTCGGGCTTCACCAATGTCTTAGCCTGGAAAAAAAATTAATTAATTACAAAATAATCAAACTTGCCTGTCTATTGATTGCAAGTTAATTTACTTTAGCAAGTATACTTTGCAGGAGCCACTTAAACATGCTACATCCTTGCAAATTGGTGAAAATTCTAAGCTGTTATTAGAAGCTGGCTTTTAACAAAATAGACTAAGTTTGATAATAATCTCCATGGGCACTTTATTTTTGAAACATTTGCATGATAAGATCTATTTTTATCGCTCAAAAGATGAATTATGTTTATCATTTAAAAAAAATTTGTATTTCACCAACAAAATTTTGAGAAAAAACTATTATAATTATTATCAAAACTGAATGGTCAAATCCTCTACATTGTTTATTCCCAAATATTTTATATTTGTATTGCAATATTATTACATTCATTACTCAGATTTTTAAAAATCAAAATAAATTTCTTACACCCAAAAAAGTTTTTCTCTGCAAGATTTAGATAAGGAGCATTAGAGTGAATGTGAATTTGGAAAAGAGCACTTGGTTCAGGCAATATGGAAGAGTAACAATAATCTAGGAAATTTCCAGATGATATTAAAAAGGAAGAAGAGAAGTCGAACATGCAAGATAAAAAAAAATTAGATTAAAAAAATGAGGAATTAATGAAAAGGAAAACATGAAAAAGGCAGAGACTCAATAGAAAATAAATGTATTGGCACAATATCTTAAAAAGAAAAAACATTGTACTCACCTGCATCCAATCATCTTGCTCCGTCCCATCACCCATCTCCGTGAGATCATCGCCATCCTGCAGGTTGGTGAGTTAGAAATATACAAATATGATCTTATTAAGGGTGACATTATACTTAAACAATGCAGAGAAAGAAACAATGAAAAATGAAATAGTCTTACACAAATGTAACGCTTTTTATAAGTTCCAAAATAAAAAAAAAGCACATCTAAATATCTTTTAGCTGCAACTATTCATAGCAACGCTATTATTTCTATTTTGAAGCTTATATATTTTATATATTTATATATGTTTTTTTTTAAAAGAAAATAGTTCTCAATCCCCAACTTGTTAAACTTTCCACATATTCAAAAAAAAATTAAAAAGACAGTGTCACCACTTTATAATATCACCTTCTGTGTGGAATACACTTTTAATATTCGACTAACAATATATTCAGCACTATCCTCTACCAAGCTAGGAAGAGCAGAGCAAGAGAGGCTCCAAACTGATCACATGGTCACCTCAAACTCGGGTAATCATTACTTTGAACAAGAACAAAAGAAAACATTTGGGACAGACTCATCGTACATACCCCTCTCTTTGATCGCTTCCTGTCAAGAGAAGCTGCTGTCTGAAATGCAGAAAAGATATTTCAATTGCATTAAAATTTACTTTAAGACAGATGTGAGTTCTTTGACATTAAATTTGAGTATGGTTATAATAACAGAGTGCTTATATATAAATGTGTGTATGTGTTGAAGCTACATATAAAACGTTCCGTTTTTTAATTCTCTGCTTCAAAGGTATAATCAGTTACTCAGTATTTCAGAGTACTAATTAATGAATTAATTTTTCTTATGGCATTGAAGAAAAGATAGAGAGTTTTTGAGATAAGGAAATAATGAAAAAAAAAATCAAATTTAGAAATCCTGAGGAAGTTATTTAAAAATGACAGAGATAAACAGCAAGATAAGGAAAAGAAAAATAAGTACAATACTTTGATCATATAACAAGACACATCAATTTAAGAAAGAGATTGTCAAAGGAAATGTTTATCTTAGATTCAGACACAGTAGAAGAAGATAACATTCCAGACCATGTAGAGGTCTCCATCAACAAGTGGCGATGAGAAAGCTATGGAAAGAGAGGAGTGGCAAGCAATGATCTCAAACATCACTTGTGATACAGAACATCGATGATGATGATGATTGCTTTTTAGAAGAGACATTTTAAACAACCTGTATTAAGCTTAACACTGATATGCAAGCTTAATCCCATGAAGAGGAATCCAATGAAGCAAAATTTTTTATGCTATTCCCTAAGGCTTGTTGTTTTTTATATGCACTCATTCCTATCAATAGTATTTTATTTTACTAATCATTGAAGTCTTGCTCCTTAAAAATGATTTTTACTCGAGTGAAAAAATGAAAAAAAATAGAACACAGTCAAGTGATGAACTTCAGTGTTTGTGGATTTTGGAAATCTAGACGAGATATGATTTACAGGGGAAAAATCTCACCATTTTAAAAGATAGTTTTAGCTATGTGGAAACTCAGATCCAAGTCAATAATCATGTAATGACAAGTCTTAGATGATATAGATTTATAGCCTGGTTGTAGTAGATCTTAAGTTCAAAATATAAATTTAAAGAAACTGGATCTACTTTTGATACAGTTGGTCTTGCTCCAATTTAGATCTAGATCTAGATCTAAGCCTACAGTACAATTGCGAGAAAAACCTAGGATTAAAAAAAAAAACCAAACAAATCTGTTTTGTGTATTTCTTTTCGAACTTGTATATTATTCAATATATGGGCAACATCAAATATTTGAGAACTGAGAAAGTAGGGTAAGATCTAAGAGATCTAGTTCTAGAAATGTAATTCCAGTTTCAAGATCTAATGAGAAATTCCATTCTTTATAAAGAATTTAAGTCTAGATCTACGTTCAATAGCAGATCAAATCAAAACCTAAAATCACATCAAAAGGTATGGAAATTCCCGTATCAGTTTGATATTTTTACCTTCGATTTTACTTGTTTTGGAGGCATGTCTGTAATATTTTTTAGATGGTACCCGCAACAATGGTCATCAAAGCTCGTTTCCAACCACCATTAAACAGGAAGTTTCTCTCGTGTATCCATTGACAACAAAACCGATTTACTGTGGTGAACTCCCTTCACATTGTACAATATGGCTGCAACTCCACTTCCGATTCAAATGAAAACAAAGCTCAAATCGTGTAATATGAATCAAGAATCTCAGGATCTAGATCTAGAATCAAGATCTAGAATAGATTTCTAAGCTGAGTCTTATAAGTGAAAATCAAGTTTAAAATCTAGATCTAGGTAAGATAAGATCGAGACGGAATTTGCACTCACCGATTCTAAGTTTGTGTGATTATTTAATCTGCTCTAATAGGCTAAGTTGTAGGCTTTGAAGACTAGAATAGTTCCTTTTAAGATTTCCACTCACAAGAATTTATATGGGCCGAGATCTTTAGGAAACGAAGAGGCCTAGATCTAGAATCTAGATCTGGAGAAAAAATCGTTTGGACCTGGAAATAAAGATCCGAAAGAATTTGCATTAAATGGCTCACACAGGGTAAGTGAAATCTCTAGATCTAAATAGATAAATTTGACTGAAGTTTCGTTTGGTCAGCCAAGAAAAGCTTTCATGGTAGTTAAAGGGTAGCATGAAAACTCAAGACTTTAGAAGCATGAACTGTGTTGACTTACGCTTATGAAAACAATTTTATATAAATTTGCAAATTTGTAAATTGGATTACCTTGTGATATAGGAATCTATTACTTTGTCAACAAAAGACAAGCACTTGAGAATTAACAGCCGTGACATCACACTGGTCAAGAGTAGACCTGTACTGTTGTAGCAAATTTTATTGCAAAAAACTGAAAATAAAAATTATAATAATTGTAGTCTGACTCTTGAGTAGAAATTAATTCTAAAAATGTAAGCCCATGATTCTAAACAATTTAAAGATTGTGTTTTTGGGAACCTAGACAAGTTTTTCTTTCTGTCATTAAAGCACTCCATGTAAAAACTCTTACAATTATAATGAGTCTTATTCTAAAAACTCAGAATGGGAAAGACTTCACAATGGGTAGGATGATGTATACCTCTATCATGCGAAAGAAAGCTTCGTTTGATCGGGGCATACTCATAGAAAAAGATTTGCACTTGGTTTTTGCATGCCTTAAGTAAGTATAAATCTTTTTCCAACAATGAGTTGCCACTACAAAAAGCCCATATCACATATCTATATATACTAAAACCAACATGCCCAATTGGAAGTCCTACCCTAAGATTTCATATTAGGTGGGCTAGGTAGACCAGAACTACTTTACTGCTGCATGGTTGTTCACATCCTATTGCTCCAACTTGGATGCCTTGGCTGCTTCTCGGATGTTCGCTTATAGTCTCCTTCTGCTATTAACCTCTAATGGTCTCTAGAGGTCATTCTTGGTTTTGAGTTTAAGGTTGCCTGCTGGTATGCAACAGAGATTTTTTTTATAAATGACAACTAGCTCTTATAGTTATAATATTTGGACTGATGGGCCTGATTTTAGGAATTATTGGGTTAATGATCATGCCAAGAGTAAATCAGGTCCATGGATGCAGAAGGAACAAACAAGAAAGTAATAATATGGATTTGCAGTTGCCTGGACCCAATTTAGAAGTTCTAATAGTTGAATATGTTGAGTGAAATGCATGTTAGCAATCACATTTGTTTCCAGTTTTTATCACATTCTCCTCTTAAGAAGACTATCGTTAGTGTGAAATTAATGAATGCTATGTAAATTATCTAAGTGAATTTTCAAAAATGCAACCATCTCTGTTTAAGAACTTGCCACCTGAGAACTAACTTAATGAACCTGCCATTGCTGCAAAACTTTTAAGTTCTCTGTATTTTATATCTTAAGTATACATGCTTGATGAACCTGTTTTTAAAGGAGGGAGGGAGTGGAAAAAGATTGTCCTTTACAAAAGCTGTTGGGTGAATATATTTTGACAAAGTGGTAACAAACAGCTTTCAAAAGATCTAGACTCCATCACTTTTCTTTAAATGCCTGAGCAGAGGCACATCTGCAAATGTTTGTGCTTAGTTCAGTTTGAAGCTGTATATGAAGAAGAACCAAAAAAAGAGTATTTAATCATCATGATGATTGTATAACAAGCTGGCACTGATTTGTGATCTCGCATTTGTTATCTCTGGCTCGCATTACAATTATCATTGTCAGTCGCTAAGCATCTTGATGTTAATTGGTATTCCCTTCACCTGCTAAGAATAAGAGTTGGGTAGTAAAAATGTGTTCCACAGCCTCTGGAATGTTGAATGACCTCTCATTTTAAGATTCACATTAGGGCCTTATAATCTTCCGGAAAGATGGGTCTATAGACCATTGAACGAAGAATCTTGAAAGAATCTACAATTTTTCACTGCGTATACTTCACATCGGCTCCAACTGGATTTGATGAAAAGATAAGCATGTAAATGAATCCGATGTGGGCAACAGTTTATTTGGAACTAATTTGTATACCTACACTGAGAATTTTCCCTTGAAAGGTGAAAATGCCTATAATTCAAAACCTATTGTACTGATTTTCAATATGTTAATGGTGAATACTATCTTTGTCAATATACTGCATGTATTCAGTTCTGAAGATAAATCACCATTGATGATCGCTTTAATGAAAGGTGGCTACCATCATTGAAAACTAACCAAAGTCAGAGTTATGAGCTGTAAATTTTAAGCTTAAAGCTTGCTTGAATTGCAATTTATTCTAAGGAAAGGAAACATTTTTTAAATAAGCTACTAATGTATCTTTGGCAAAATACTTACAGTTTTCTATTTTTTTAACTTAGATATTATCCAACACAATCTCAAGTTAGCTTTGACCTACATTGATAAATGCTTCTTTGTTAAAGAGCATTCCAAAATTTTAGCCCTATTAAATTAGTCTGTTTGCACTATGCGCTAAATCTTTGCTTCTTGTCAAATATGTAGGGGAGCTCAGTGACTTTGAAACTTTAAACAACATACTTTTTTAACCTAGTCTGAATCTTATTGCAAACGTTTCTTCGATTTTGCTTCTTTTTGTTTAATTTCTAATTTATCTGATTTTCTAAAGCATAGGTTCAAGAAGCAAGAAGAGCTCTCTCTCTCTCTCTCTCTCTCTCTCTCTCTCTCTCTCTCTCTCTCTCTCTCTCTCTCTCTCTCTTTCTCTCTGTATGATATTTGTATTCAGAAATTTCTTATTTTGAAATATCAATTCATCTATTCATAACACTGATTCAACATATGATTCGAGATGTAAATAAAATTCTAGCGAACTAGAATGGGGACAAAAATTTAATACATGTACAATTGAACATTGGGGTGTGCATGGCATTAGGTCTATTTGCTACAAAGGTGAACACATGCGAATGACAAGGCCCTCGTGATCATCCGCCGCAACAGAGAGGCTAGATTCGGCCGCGATCAGTATTTGGACTAGTGCTCTTTCCCCCTCTGCCAATCTACCGACCATTTTCACATTTCATATTCTTTTATCCACCGCAAGTAAACCATATCAATATTTTTGATACGACAACGCTATGAAGTTTTTACCCCTCCAGCTGCCGCTTTGTGAGTGTAAGCCTCTCGATGCCCGCTTCCCCTCTATTCTGCAGGAGATGATGAGATTTGCCGCTCCGACTGCCTGGAATTGCCACGCTCTCTGCAAACACCACGCCCTTGTATCTTAGTTGCTAGACTTATCTGTAAAGTTTATCTACCCAATCTTAAGAACGACGCTTGCTGATAAATCCGCTCCATATTTCAAAACTTCAAACGATGCATGATGATGCTGGCATTGACGCTCACAACTTTGAGTATACATATAATATTATGAGTTCACCTCAGTAAAAGTTTCGCTTTAAGGAAATATGAATGAATGTTATAAACCTTCAATCGACTGGATCTAAGGCTTTATTTTTTTTCCTTTTCGTTATGAACTGATAGCAAACGTCGACTCTTATCAGTTTAATTTAACGATTTAACGAGAGGCGAAAAGTAATAAGGGAGAGAGAGAGAGAGAGAGAGAGAGAGAGAGAGAGAGAGAGAGAGAGAGAGAGAGAGAGAGAGAGAGAGAGAGAGAGAGAGAGAAACAAACTTATGCTTTTAATACTTTTTTCGGCGCTTATTTGATAATTTTGACACTTTATGTAATGTTTGACGCAGATTAAAAACGTACAAAAAAAAACAAAAAACAAAAAAAATTATTTAAAGCAGTACTACTCTTTCGGTTCAATATAAGTGAAACGGTACAATGCTTTATTTATGAATTGAATGTGAGGGACGCACTTCTTGAAGCAGCTTCTTGCAATGATTTTAGATTAGAGATGGGGATGCGGAACCCGCTTCTGGAATTCAACTTGCGCCGTTATCTCCAAAAATAAACAGTTAACCACCTTGCACATGTAGCATGAGCCCTAGGCGATACTGGGAATAGTTACCTGCTTCGATTGCTTCATTACCTGCTACCTTTGCGAGCAGTAGATCTGTATTGGTGATGGCCGCTTGCCTCCTGCTCACCTTCGTGCTGTAAAGTTTTGGGTACGGGTTGAGCGTTAATGTATGTGCAAGGTTAAGATGATGCTGTTGATAGGGAAACATTCAAAATGTTCTGAGCTCTTAAGATGAGGTATTTACTACTACTACTACTGCTGCTGCTGCTGCTGCTACTGCTACTACTACTACTACTACTACTACTACTACTACTACTACTACTACTACTACTACTACTACTACTGCTGCTGCTGCTGCTGCTGCTACTGCTACTACTACTACTACTACTACTACTACTACTACTACTACTACTACTACTACTACTACTACTACTACTACTATTGTTGTCGTTGTTGTTGTCGTCGTTGTTGTCGTCATCGATAATCACATTATTATTATTTATAAAATTTGCATCTAGTGTGCCGGTATTGCAAAGAGGGTGCGAGCCTGAATGAAGATAAACTTTTAGAAAGACACGATAGTTGAATCAGGACATTTCATCATTATTTTATGGTATCGCGGTAACTCGTTTACAACCGAAGAGTTATTAGCCTTAGTTTTTTTTTTTTTAAATTCAACGGAATTGTAATTGAATCTTTCTTCCCTTGGTTGCGGTAGTGCTTTATCCTAACGTGCGATGGAATCTTACTTCGATCGCATTATATCTATGCTTTTAAGGGATAGTGAAGTCAAAACTGTCATGGTTATGATCTCCCTAATATATTCAAAACTTTGTACATATATTGCGAACCAGGTGATTATGTAAATTCTACTTTTTAGAATACGACATGCCAAAAGCTGCACAGATTATTTAACTTAGTTATGGCTTTTCATATTTTGCTTTTGTGTTTATATAAGAGTTTTTTCAAACCATTTCATCATTTCTTACAGCCAAATTTTATTGTTAATGATTTATAGAGATATATTGCACTCTTGTGGTAAAACGTAAGAGGAAGTTTTTAGGTACATCAAGAGGCAAAACAGAGCCTAACAATTGAGAAGCCAACTTAAACAACTAATGACAAATTTATGCTTCTGCAATTAAAAGAAAAACACCAAGTGAATCGTTTTGTTTTCTCTTCTTCTTCTTCTTCTTCTTCTTCTTCTTCTTCTTCTTCTTCTTCTTCTTCTTCTTCTTCTTCTTCTTCTTCTTCTTCTTCTTCTTCTTCTTCTTCTTCTTCTCCTTCTCCTCCTCCTCCTCCTCCTCCTTCTTCTTCATTAAATGCGGAATCTGATTCATTCAATCTCTCTCTCTCTTCTCTCTCTCTCTTGTCGCTCTATGTCTAGTTGTAACACACAGTGATATATACACACACTCAAAGCCATGCTTCGTTTTAATATTTCTATTAATTAAACTCACTATTGCGACATAAACTATTATCCCACTATTTTGGTTTGTGGTGTTTTACAAAGCAGCGTTCGGTCCTCACGCTTCACGCTCTGCTTCATTCATAGAACGCGAGTGGCATGATGCTAAAAATGACATTACCCGTTTTCCCCAAAATTATTTTTAACTCACCTCTGCGCAACGCTTGCAGCAAATGATAGAGTAACTGGTATTGATCGAGAATCCTCGGCTCTCACGGGGTAACAACAGAAAAGAGGAGACGTGGGGGAGGCGAATCTCGGACAAGCATCTTTATCTGTATTACTCACAAATAAGCTCTTATCAGTTCAGCGATTTCCCTCTTTGCGTGAGGCTGAGATCTCTCTGCGCTGGAAACCAACTTTGTGGTTTGGAAAATAATATTTCATCTAAGTTACCTTTACATAGACATTCTTCCATAGGATTTTCATCGTGTTTTAGTTTTTTTGCTTTTTTAATTAGGGTAGACTTTGGTGTGCCAGTTTTTAGCATTGAGGATAAAAACCATAAAATTCCGATTTTTTAACTTATACTAATCTCAACGATTCCGTTGTGCTTCTCATCTCTTTGAAATATTGGCTACTCGAGAATCAGCCGTGGAAAAGGATTCAGTTTTTTATCCGAAACTTAAGACTAGAGAAATGTGCTAAGTATAATGGGTTTCAAACATTGGCAAAATGTTGAATATTTTAACATGTCTTTCAATGAAATGATGTACCGAGTGTAGCAGCAATAAATTGAACCCTCTCATATTCTCTAATTTTTTTGACGATGCTTCGTTAAACTCATTACAGCTTTACCTAAACTATACATTCGTAAAAAAAAACTAGAGAATATGTGTGATAAATCATAAATAAGCAGAAATTGAAAACAGTTGTTAGTGTATTAACTTAATGATTTACGTTTACATACTTCAGCCAACTTTATTAAAAGTGATTCATGTATATAATTTCACATGAAAGGTGATCATGCAGATAACTCGTATAGGCGAAGGCAAAGTAACAAAACAAAAATGTTTTTTTTTCCTCTTAAATTTTTTAATAGTTATTAATGATAATAAATGTGTTGAGCGTCAGACATTGTAAGGTTTCGGTGATATTTTTTCCCTATTTTTTTTCTTTTTATTTAATCTACTCGTCTAAGACAGAGCAATGTACTTGCTAGCTTGCCCTGTATAGTCAGTCACCTGGCCAGACCTAACTAAAACTCAGATCCAGCTAGTACGTGTAGGCCAAGCAATGTTCTACGTTGTGATTTATGAAAAGTTTAAGCGGGTGCCCATGTTGTTGGGCTCACAGACTCTCGGATTGTTGATGTTAAGCACTCTCTTTGGACGTTGGTTTCCTCAGATTCGTTACTTTTTGAAGGGATGATTTGTAAATGCGGGAAGGAGTCTATGTGTGTGCGCGCGCATGTGTTATGTGTTATAATATTACGTGTATTTTATTCGAACGTTTTATTAATAGTGTATGTTTTAGTTTCGTTTTGTTTTTTAGTTTTTTCGTAGAAAGATTGTAGCTATGATCCGTTAAAGAAAATATGGCCCTCAGTACATATAAGCTGAGAACGCTATGAACTCTGTGCTCCAGGCTTCAGTCACCTTCAGCATGTGGTGTCTACTTGTATGGACTCGACATTCTGGCATCGCTCCCGTCAAGTGTGCTGTTGCTGCTCGCGAGGCCGAACTCAATCATTAATTTTGGTTTTGGTTTGTGGTTGTTTTATCTTCAATAATACACGCGAGTTATGCAGGAAACATAAAGGACCAAAAAAAAAAAAAAGTTAAATGTGCCCGCTGTATTTAATCAAACTAATTTACACAAAATATTGTTTTAAATTCCACTTTCAGCATGTTTTGAAAAAAAAAAAAAAGTAAAGCTGTGCTTTGATTTTGAATAGATAAAAAGGAATTGAAATGAGAATTTTGCCGAAACACGCAGTTTAAAAAAAAACAACCTTGCCGAAAGCAGAAAGCCTAGGGGTTTTTTTTTCCCCGTCTCTCTCTCTCTCTCTCTCTCTCTCTCTCTCTCTCTCTCTCTCTCTCTCTCTCTCTCTCTCTCTCTCTCTCTCTCTCTCTCTCTCTCTCTCTCTCTTTTTCTCTCTCTCAGTACATCTATCATATGAACCTATCAAAATCTTTGACTATCGTCATCAATGTGGCTATAATGGGATAATGTCCATTCATAGCTTCACCTGTTTCAAGCAGATGCACCATGCAGCTACATGTACTTCTATCGGTTGTGGTAGTTGTATCAGCAATTGCTAGCGGCATCAATGAATGATCAGAAGACTGCTAGGTTGCAATACATTATCTTCTAACATTATGTGATCTGGGCTTGAGATATTGTTAGAGGATGGGGCAGGAAAAGATGACGTAGTTTCAAGTACACTCAGTTTTTTTAATGACTTAGATTCCTCTCTTTCTTTGCCTATGATGTGTCTTGGGAGTGTCTGCTCAACCCACAAAGGATGGTTATCATGGAAGTAAGAGAATTTATACTTCATTGGAGAATGTATAATTGGCTCACCAGCTTATTATCTTCTTTTAAATATATCTTTTGATGTTACGCTACATTTATAAGTTTGCTTTCTATCTTTATTTCTCATTCTTTCGACTTTTCACTTCGCCCGTCTCTCCTTGCTTGAGCATCACCATCAGATTTAGAGAGGTCTTGGCCGCTGAAAAGCTGTCTAGCTAGATCTTCCCCTCTTCAGCTTTCAACACCTACACGCCGTCAGACTAATCATGCTAGCAGCCAGCACCAAGTTCTGTGCCAACACAGATTATAGCAACGCCGCTCTATCTTTTATTGTAGTTTATTGCCAGGTTTGCATTTTTTTTTTTTCGCATAAATATGACGTGTTTATTTTAGAAAATGCGAAGCTAAATTTGTCAGTTTGCATAGAATTCCATAAATTTCGATAGATGAAAGCTAGCTTATATAATGCTATTGCTGTTAATTCTGTGGGCTAATTTTAATCATCTTAGTATCGGCCGGCAACTCCAAACCTTCTTTTTTAAAAAGCAGCACTATATTGGCGTTGCTTTTCTGAAGTCTAGGGGGAAAAAAAGTTATTCTAATATAGAGTGGAAACTTTTTTTTGTTTTACATGTCTTTTTATGTGTAATTTTTGGTGTCTTTGTTGTTGTAAATATAGATTTTATACTGTTTGGTTATTCATCACCAGACAATCACATGATAGTTTCCAAGCTTTTTCAATTTTAGTTGACAGTTGTAATATAACATCTGTGGAATTTATAAACTGCTGGAAATAAATACGTCAGTAAGTTTTATTTTAAAAGATCAAAGGTGAGAGCAAATTCTTCGTTGCATCGAAAAATGAGAATGGTTTTGAAATCTGTTTCGCTCAAAATTCGACACATCAGCGCTGTAATCTTCTCACGGTGCACTTCTCACCCACCCTTTCATTCCGCGAGTAGAGAAGCTTAACAGGTCAATAGAGTGGTATGCCACAATAGAAGTTATTAAAGTGTCAGAGTTTGCAGAATACTGTATCGCAGAAGACACTAACTATTCATGATTTAATTATGCTGACAATTTAATAAAGTACTGTCTGTACCAGGCTTACCGAGGCCTATACAATATATAGAATTAGATTTATACTTGAAACATTTGAAAACAGCTGAGGTTGGTGTTTGTTTTAGCGTCTTGTAGGTCTGTACAAAAGCCCAGGTAATTCTTACTTGGGTTTAAGTAGAATTCCACATTTAAATGGCCGCGGTAAAAAAAAAAGTCATTGCCATTGAATCGTCTTCGCACGTTTTTTTTTTTTTTTAATTTAAGCCTATATCTAATTCTAACAATGTTGACGATAAACGAAACTCAGCTTTATAAATCAGTTCTTTCTATGTTGATTTTATTCTTTTCGTTATCACAGGATTAAGAAAGAGCTCCAATCTTATTTATCTACCAGAGTACAAGATTAATTTTCAGTTTGAAGGAACAAAATGAATGCTTAAAGAACATAGCCGCTTCACAAGCCCTTCTCTCAGCTGAGATTTATGGAAGATGTCACTACTACTGCTGCTACTCCTACTACTACTACTAATACTACTACTACTGCTGCTGCTGCTGCTGCTGCTTCTTCTTTTCTTTTCTTTTCACTTTTAGAGCAAAATTGCGGAATTTTTAGATCTCTGAACAGAGAGCCAAGTTTTTGACAATCATAATACATGTAATTGCCGTACAGTTTTGCAATGTTTCGTGACCAGCTACATTCTTTTCCACCACCACACGCCCGCGCCTAAAGCGATCAGGGGCTTCCTGTCCTTGGCTTCTCTGATTCTGGCTCAGTGGCTGAAATAGTGGGCATTCCATCGTAACAGCGCTGTGGCACCATTCCCGCTAAAAGTAATACAGTCATGTACTCGTACTGGCATTGTTTCATGACCAGGAGGGCATTGTTCTGTGGGTAGAGTACTGTATCCTCTCAAGCGACATACGCTCGGGATTAGCCACGGTGGCGCCGTTACTGCGGTAAATCGCAAGCTGTGATTTGGTTTCTTTCTTCCACGCCAGCAATAGGACCATCAATTGTCGGATATATCGAACTTTCTTGTGTTATCAGTCAACAAGACAGCGATAAGCCTGTTGGAGCAAGTGGTATCAATAGGCTCATTCGATCATCGAAGTCTTGATAAATTAGCAATAGTCTTTGCTAAGGAAGAATCAAGCCAGCTGGAAAAAAAAAAGCCGATATTTTGCATTAATCCTTGGGATATCTAAAAAGTTATTGGACTTTTCTTTGGGACTATTTTCTTCCTGAATGATACACGGTAGGATTCATAAAATGGATGTTTATTTCGCTTTGACAAGCTGGAATTTATTCGAACGGATCCCGATTGTATTGTTGTTGATCAGTATTGTAAAATATTATCCTGTTTTTTCACATTAATTGTTTTAAAGTCAACAACAGCTGATTTGATAAAATTCTTTGGTCCTTTTTCTTTTTCGTACCGTATATAAAACTGTATGAGCCCTTTTTGTATGTGAAATCTGTGGTTTACCTAATTGCAAAATGGATCTTATAATCAAAGCAAAGACGAAAAGAATCTTTAAATCTAACTGTTATTCAAAGTTGTGAGATAGCTGGGTTTTTGTTTTTTGTTTTGTTTTGTTTTGTTTTTTGTAATGCGGTGCATTTTTATCAGTATAAGTTTCCAATTTTTTTAAACCTTTTTACACTTTACCTCCAATATAAATAAAGCAATTTTGCAGTTTAGCACTGCGGCATTGTTGCTACCATATTTTCTAGCGTTTTGCAAAGGTGCAGCGTGGTTATCTTAACTGGCTGGAGATTCCCATCACCTGCAAACAAGATTAGAAATCTCTTACTTGTGTAGTGCATTACACTTGACGATGTTGGCCGTGACCGCTCGCTGCTAAGGGTCTCGTAATCTCAGATCTACTCGGCCACGACCACATCCTATCGCTCCAAACTGGACCATTGAAGCCCAAAACACAACATAGCTGTGGTGTGGCTCCAGCATGCAAAATGTGCAGCATAGATGAGAGTAGCTCCCGTCTAGACATTGCTGCGTTGCGTAGGTCGTGGGTTTCCAATGAAAGAGTTCTAAGTCCATTGATTTTTGCAATGACCTGTTATCCTAAGAGTTATTGTGCTCATGATAAATGGGCTATATCAACCGATGATGGAGATTTATATTTGGATATATATTTTGGATCATAAGCTCTAATATCTCTGCTCAATGTATCGTCTTGGCCTTTACCAGTGGCATCTACTCAGTGGTTGCGAACAGCAGAAAGCATAGTTGAAAGACACGTGGATAATAGGCATATTATTTTACCCTATGCCAGCATAAGAAGAGAGAATGTTCGATTTGCGAAAAAAGTAATGCTTTGATTAATGTCGTTTCTGTAACCATCAATATGAGAAGAAAACGCAGCTAAACTTGGTCTTCTTATGTCGATCACATTACATTAGTTAATACAGACTTTAAGAAGATTGAAAATGTTGAAAATAGAAGACTTTCTTTGCCCACAATCTCATCTTTTCATTCTCTTGTAATGTACCTTTAAGTTGCACTTTGGCAATAGTTATCTGCTCTGTAGATTTGAAGTTATGATAAGACATTTGTCCACCGTGTTGTTAGCGCTATCGACCTATTTACCTGAAGGACCTGAGCCTCGCATAGCCTGGTTACGTGATCCAGCACGATCGATAGTAAATGATTTGAAGCACCCACCACGCACTAGGGGAAGGTTTTGGTTTATTTGTACAAGTTGTCTTTCAGTCCGTCCCAAAAAGGCAAGTTCGTTTTCCAGCAGCTGCTTTTTATGTAGACGAGTGGGAATTTCTCCTTTACAGTGATTTTTGTGAGCCATCCGTCTATGTACAAGAGAGATTGATGACAAGTGTCCCCACCCACAATGTGGATAAAAATTTCTCATAGTCCACTTCGTAAAATCTGAGAGGATTTTTTTTTGTTTTTGCTTAAAATCGTGCATTTCATTTCATAATGATTGTTTTTGTGCTTTTATGTGTGTAGTTGAGAGGGAAAGTGGGAAATGATTTTCAGAAAGGATGACAGAAAGAGGGTAGGATTGTATAATTTATGGTGTTATCCATAACCGTATTAAAAAACATTCACTTTTTGAGATATTCCTTCTTGCCTTAAGAAAAAAATGAATGATGCTTTTTCTCCTGTAGAATACTCCGAGAATTCTAATCTCTTAGCTGACCTTTTCCTCTCTCATATCAAGGCCGCTTCAGTTATTAAAAATCATTTCAAATTGTGAAAATCCTTTGTTTTGCTTTGCTATGCTTGACTTAGTAAACAGGCACTCTAATGGTCCGGAACATTAAATTTTCTCTCTTCTCTCTACCAATGATGGCTTTACTTCCCATCATCTCGACCAACTTTCCGTCGAAGGACAAAATTTGTATTGAATTCGCTAATTAATCATCTCATGTTAAACTAAACAACTTGTGCTCTTTTTTCGTGTGTTATCAATATAAAGCAAAGATTGAAATCTGTGAGTCGACCACTGGAATCAGCTATCACAAATAGATTGATGATCGTATTGTTGTTTTTTCCTGGAAACTCTCAAAGTAGCACAACATCATTCGCTCTCTGCAGCTTTGACGTTTGACATCACAGAGGAAGTATATAGTATGTATAATCACTTGTGAATCAAGCTGTAGTATAATGATTCGGCGTGCAAACAGCTGGCGAGAGCTTGGCGCCTCTGGAAAAACATCGCCAGCTCCTTCTACGGGAAGCGATGTTGGCCGAAGCGGGATACCTCTGAGCAGCTTTGGTGTACCGCTATACCAACCAGAGAAATCGATGGTATACGCCCCTGGCTCTGACTCGCCAGGCTCCTCTCCGAGGGGTAAAGACCTTGGGTGAGTTTCTTGAGCAACATAATTATCTCTTCTCCGCCTCCTCCTCCTCTTTCTTCTTTTCCTTATTTTTTTTTTAATTGAAATTACCTTTTTGTAGCTTTATTTCATTTGTCTAATACGACACAGTCATGTGGAATACGGAAAGCGTAATTTCTCCCTGAAGATCCTTCTCGTTTATCATCTGTTCTACAGCTCTCGAACTTGAGGAGAGGATTCTATAAAAATCCTAGCATGAATAAGCACTTTCGTTTTAACTCTTTGTTTTTCTCCTCCCTATGTTCATTGCGTAGCCTTTTTCCCTGGCATATCTTAAATTTTTAGAACCTATAAACATTCTAGATTAAATTTTGATTGGGAGAAGAATTGATTTCAACCAAAGCTGTCGCAAAAAATATAATTAAAATTTATTCTCATTTCAAAAGAGAATGTGATTTTACATACAATTCTGCTGAGCTTTTTTTTTTTTTTTTTTTTTTTTGCACATGTATCGAAATAATAGCGTTTCATGGAAGAGAATATACCGTTAAAAAGCATTGGCGCCACTCCCAATGTTCCGTTCTGTTTTTCTATTAAATCTGCCGTAAAACGTGTATGGGAGACTGCATGCATTTTTTCCTTACATGAAATTGGGTTGTTAATGTCAGATGTTACAGCTTTGACGGGGAATCGTATTAAGCGGAGAATGTGGGTTGTTCCAAAGAAAGAAGATAAAAAAAGGCAAATGAAAAACAGAAATTTATTGCGTGTTGCATCTATTGCTCATTGTCCAAAAGGCATCTTTAAACCATTACTCGCTCTTCATCCTTACGCTTTACTTTCTCTGCCTTTCAATACCAGCCGGTCGCTTTCCTTGTACATGACATGCATATGTGCCTGCATCCTTACCTTTTTTCATTTTCTCATCGTTTTTTGCTCTTTTTAATCGGCCTTAAGTCTAACTTTCTCTCCATCTTTCTCCTTTTCCCCTGCCTCCTACCGTCTTAACCCCGCTATCCCGCTATCTAGCTCTGATGATTTCTACATCTCAGGAATTTACTCTTTCCGTTTCATAAGTTTTAATTCAATATACATGCACAGTGTAGCTCAAATCAAATGTGACATGAGAATTTTATTGAAATCGCTATGGCTCTTCTCAATCTCCCAACGTCGAAGTTCAGTTAAGTCGATGTTAAATTCAAGAGTTTGTAGAAGATTTAATATGTCCGACCATGGCTAGATCTCGAGTTGTGAAGATACTATTATCTTCTTTTAAATCATTTTATGAAGTTCAGTAGCGTAAACATTTATTGGCAGTCAAGCAAATTGATCTTAAAAAAAAAAAAAAAGGAGTTGACTGCTAAATTTTTTTTCTTTCTCATTTTCTGCCAGCAATCTTAATCTCTTGTATTACATATTAATCTTGAGGCATAGTAAAAACGGAAACCATTCAGGCTGACGTTAAAGAAACTTGGGAAATGGAACAAATAGAAACGTTTTAATTGTTTTCTGTACTTGTGTGTTTGATTCGTATTGATGGGTGTATGAGTTTTGATAGGGCTGTATAAACTCGAGGATCCCTTAACGACTTTGCGGATAGGTCGAGAGGTCATGTGCTTGTTGTTGGAGCTGAGTGGGCGAAACCTTTCCATAGTACATGTACAGGTTTGTCTGGTTCCACCTAGGTTGAGTCTGTATCTTTGCTTTCTTAGGGTGATCGATAGCAGCTGCCATACTCAGGTTTGTTTGTTTTAGAGATAAAGGAAGGAGATTCTTGGGTTGAATTTGGTATGATTTTCAATCCTTGAGTGTCTATCTCGTGTGAGTGAGAACTCATCAGTCGCTCGGAATGACATTACAAGGAAAGGGGATGAAATAGTTTTCTTTTAGACAAGTGCTACTGACGTAAGGTTTGCAATCGTTTGGAAAATCAGTGTTTTAGATTCTCTTATCGAATGTAAAATTTGATAAGTTTTGCAGAAGAAAAAAAAATATTTGTATTTCACTACTGTTTTCTTTGATGCTCCGCTTTATATAAACAGAGTGTGAAGCTACACAGAAAAGGCGCATCAAAGAAGCAAACACTATCTCACCTCTTTCTGAATCTGAAACTGGCTTTTTGAGCGATTTCATTAATTGTACCTTATTTTTTTTTTTTTTTTTTTTACAACGCAGCATTTAAGACAGGTTTACTTTCGCGAGTATTAATATCCGAGTGTATTTGACGAAGTAAGAAGGATAGCTCGAATGTTTTTTACCTTCCAATTCCAGAAATGATTCCATCTGTTAAGCTTTTCAGCGCTAACAGAAAAAAAGAGCAATCGAGAAGAGATACGTTTTCCTTCATTATTATTTACAATGTACATAAATTTATTTTTATTCAGTTACTCTGAAGACTGCATGTGAAGCAGGAAAGTAATGACCGTAAGTTTTATTTTATTTTTCAATCTGAACCTAATCCTATTTCGAGAATTCATGCGAATGTCTTGCGCTTGACGTTTTCTGTTTATAAATGACAGACAATTTTCAACGTCATTACACTTTGTATACTTGTAGATTAATGAACAGTGCGGCCCCTTCCGTGCAATGTTCAAATATTCACACTTTATTTTAGTGGTGGCTTAACATAAAGTGAAAATTCACCTAAATGATGTTTCAGTCTGCAAATACTGTAGTGTGAACTTTTTTTAAAAGGCATAAATATGTATTCATACGATATACTTTATTTATCTTTCATCTTGGGCCTGGATCCTTTGGTTTGGAGAATATTTTCGAAAGATATAAAGTATCAAATTTTTTCTAGGCTAAAGAATCGTTCGTTTTGCACAGCCAACAGTATCAGTTTTCGGGCGTGAAGTGACTGGTGGGAGGTAAGGAAAAGTAAAGTTAACTGTTCTCACTCTCACACAGGTACACGGCATCCCACAGCTCTCATCTAACACAAGTAAAAGTGATGCTATATTTCCAGCATTTTAGAGTTTTAACATCTCTCTCTCTCTCTCTCTCTCTCTCTCTCTCTATATATATATATATATATATATATATATATCTTTTTCTTTTTTTCTTTCTCTCTCTCTCCTTCTCTCTATATATCTATTTATATCTTTCTTTCCCTCAAGCTTTCTTTTTTTCTTTCTCTTTCTCGCTTTCTCTGACTTCGTCTTTCTTTGACTACACACACTATCCCCACCCCTTTTCTTCTCTCTTGTTTGTGTATATTACTCATAGAGTTGATTGAACTTGGAACAGTCTGTTTGAGTGAGTATGAGAACGACATATCAACAAAGAAAAAGCAGCGTTACTTTATGTTAACACATGACAAGAAGGTTAAGATGGAGTCAAACAGAGGAACAACGTTGCTTTCAAAGACGAAATAAAATCTCAAACATTCAAATGGCGTTAAGAGATTCAAGTTTTAAAAAAGAAAATTGGAAAAACGCCTCTTGCCTAGTCTACTGTTTTAAAAATTTAAATAGTTTTCTAGTCAAGGGAAAACACTCCGACTGAACAACGCCTCCGCCTCTTCTGTTTTGCTTTATGATAATCTCATTGCCGCTAGTGTTTGACGTCGCGCTAATACTGTTTACCTCGCTGGCAATGCAGACAGACAAGCCACACGCTGCCGAGGCATCCTGTGCAGTCTCAAAAGATTATGATCCTCCCAAGCCCTCAGTTCTCCATGTAACACTGCCGCAATCTGGGCATCATGAATGAGTCAGAATCGGCATGCATTGTTATCTCTATATCTACAAACAGTAAACGACTCTTGTTCAAACCGAAAGTATACAATGTGATGTAGATCTAGATCTATACAATTTATTCCAGATCAGAAATTCATTCCAGATGTAGATGATGTGCAGACCGGTTTCTCTACCCGTTATTTTTTACTTTTGTGGTGGTCGTCTCCTTTTGGTGTAATATTTTTGACTGCGCACACGTGCCACAGTCCGTGGTTCACGCCCCTTCCAAATCTTCCCTCTCATGTTTTACCTCAGTAATTGAACCTTTAATGCCCATTTGAAAAGAATATTCTATCTGTTTTGGGTCTCTTCAATGATTGTCGTCAAGAGGCAGAAAATTTAAATTTTAGCTTTTTTAATTTCGACGCCATAGATGTTCGTTTTAGGCGCAATCATGTTATTTAGTTTTTGCTGGTATTCCTCCCTACTAGACAAATGGCCGTGCTTGTTTTATTTATTTATTTTAGAGAAGGCGAGAGTTGCATACCACACTGGCTTTTCGTTTTTATAAGTAAGTGGAAAAGACCTTATCGTTTTAATATTGCTGAAAGTGGAGAAATTTATAATCCCTTTTTTGTAACAAAGTGGGACAGCGCTGATTGTTTTTCTTACATTATGTGCAGAGTTTTATGTTGTTCTTTATTTTACGTAATTTTGTATGTAAGGTATCTTATTTTTCTCTTTTGTGGGGGGTTAGAAATTTATGATATCAGCTGAAAAAATGACATAGCACAAATCAGCTCACCCGTTCGTCGCTGATTTACAAGGAGCAACTAACCCTACCCTGGTTTCAAAATCCGGTATCAATTTCTGTATAACTGTTGTGGACCTAAAAAAAATTGATTTCATGGATTTAGAAATGGACACCATGCACAATGCGTTATTCAGTTATCGATGTCAAAATTTTCAAAATAATCTGTTTTCATTCTTAAATCAAAATCAAGTTGTTTGTTTTCTGTTTTTTTTTTTGAGTAAGAAAATTCGGGTGGGAAAAAAGGGCAGCGTCATAGATTTCAAAATTTTCAAAATAATTGAAGACGGGAATGAAATCTGTTTTCATTCTTAATTCAAAATGAAGTGTTTGGTTTTTTGTTTTTTTTTTCTTTTGAGGAAGAAAATTCGGGTGGGAAAAACAGGCAGTAGGCGAAAATGTCAGAAATGCCTTCCAGCCGTCACTCCACATCTCTTGTGGCAACAATCCCAGTGACGTGCACTGGTTGAATCAAAGAGGCCCCGGGCGAGCACTGGCCGCACTGTCGTTTACTGTAGGTAGATCTAGACTTGGCCAGGTAAGATCCAACACGATTTCTAATTGTTGAAATCTTGGCCTCCCATCTTCAAACCTCACGTTCAGTCCTGTCTCAGTCTCTTCTTCCATCACCCTTCAACGTTTACCGATACCGGGTAGGTTAGAAATAGGATGCTAGAGCGAGTATAGTGTGGGGTCCCAAGTAAGAATTGCGACCGAATAGCTCCTTTATTTAAGCCAAGCGCATTCTGGAAAAATTAATTCTCTCCACACACGGTGTTGCGTGCGCTTTGTAACTTGAATGCGGATCTTTCTGCAACTTCACAAGTTGTCGTGGCTAGTTAGACCTAGATCCAGATCTACGCCCTACAATTAAAGAGAGAGGATATAAAATATCTTTGTTTGATGGGTTAAGGAATGTACTCGCAGTTTAGTTACGAACTATGCACTGTTGTGAACTGCAGAGACTTGTATAGAGTGCTTTGACTATGAATTTGCGCTTGATTTTTCCTATATTGTCTTTTGGAATGATTAAAAATAATTGTTCAATTTATCAGTTTACTTGTAAATGATAATTACTCAGGCTTATAGCCGTATTCTCGATGTACATAAATAGTTCACTGCAGAGTGCAGTTAACCAGCCATAGCTGTTGAAAATCGTTTTATTTCAGTGTGTTTGAATTTACCCAATGTACTTGTAGGCAGTCAGCACTCTACATACCTGAAAGTGATATGATGTTCCGTTATTTACGACTTTAATCAACCTTCTTTTGTGTCAACTAAGTAAAACAACAGGCGAATAATGCGTAACGATAATTTATAGCACGTTTTGATATTTTCAATCTGTTAAACTCATTCTGTAATTGTTTTTACGTCGTTGTGAGCTTCAAAACAACTTTTTTTCCTGCTGATATTTTCTAAGTTTGTATAACCGAGCACAAAACTTGGTTCCACCAAACGGAGACGGTATCCTCGAGACCATGTAAGTGTATCAAAATACTGGCCAGAGTGACGCTGAAAGGGTTAGCTCGATTGGTTCGGTTAATACAGGTTTCTCTTTCCGATCACTCTTCGGTTTATGATTGATTTACTCTTGATTAATCATTTCACCAAAGGTAAACAGGAGACCCACCACTCCATTTCCATAAGGTTTTTCTTTTTGTTTTCACTGCTCAATTGACTGTAGTGTTTAGAGTGCTTAGGACTTAATCAAGCGGCAGATTAGAACCTGATTCCTATCCTCTCAGTGCAGTGGAACAGGAAAGGTGTGTGCTTAGCTCGAACTCTACGGTGGGGTTGGGAGATTACAGAATAAAATAACTAGAACATCTCAAAATGGCTAAAAATGTCTCCCATTTTGATTATCAAAAAGTAAATTTGTATCATCACTTTGTATAAACATATGAATGAGGCCAGTGTAATATTTGAATAAAGGAATGCCCATAGAATTGATGACATGATCTTTATTGTGCGGATTAAATATATCGGAGGGAAAAAAATAATACTTCCGATTGTGATCCTCTTCTTATATAAGGCTCGAGTACTTTTCGATTTTGTTGATCTATTTTGCATATATATTCATATATAATAATACTTGTTCTACTATCCTTCTTCGAATATTTCAGGTCTTTCCGTCTTTATTTTAATAATATTATGCGTTCTTCTATACGGTCAAACTTGACTTTGCTTCCTTTCTCTGCTGCCTGGATTGCCGTAAATGGTCAGCTTGCCCCCCCTTTTTTTTTTTGAGTACTATTTGTAATTACATTTATCGGAGAAAGTACATAGCAACCGTTAATTTTTTCTCAGCCTGCCTCTTTTTCCATCAGTTAAATCAACTAAACATTCTTCATGGAATGTTGATAATGACATGCTCTTTTCATAATGACCATTGGCAGCGTCAACCCTCCCCCCCCCCCTTCCCAATCACACAGCACCACCACCACAATCACCATCAGCTCGAGTTAATCAGTTAAAAAAAAAAAGAAGCTTTACTGTTCTCGGCAGTGTCGCTCGAAAAAGAGGTTGTAGAAGAAAGAAGAATGCAGTGGTCTCTGTAGAATGTGGCCACAGATTAGTACACGTTAAAAAAGAGTTGCTTGTGTTCCTGTCACGTTTTCGTATTTATCATTAAAAGAGCCTCGTTAACTCAGGACCGGACCCCCCTCCCCCCCCCAAAAAAAAAAAAAAAAAAAAAGAAAAAGAAAAAGAAAAATGAAAAATAAATAAGTAAATAAATAAAATAAAATAAATGCATTTCAAGCCTTTTTCTTGTTCACAAATAGTTTTTTTTTTTAAGTCATGCCTTTGAGCCCCTTAAAAACCACTGCCAAAAATGCACAAAATTGCATCATTTTCGTTTTTCGAAATTCCCCCGGGTGGCATCCCCCCAGACCCTTCTAGAGAGGTCAGCCTGTTTTGCACGCACGCGCTCGTGGGTTCCCCACTTCGATGATAAACGCTAAAACAATTCTAAGCATACCCGACACTTTTTCAGAACTCTTTGATTCAGCCCTGTAACTCACAACAAAAGGTGATGATACTTGATAGTATTTTATTGTAAGATTTATCGTAAATATTAAGTGCTTGAATAGAGAATAGGTATTTTTTTAATAATTAAAAAAAAATTCGCAGACTTGTTGAATGACGAGAGGATTTTAGTCACTCTAGGAATTACCAGAAATGGCTTTCTCTCTTCATTAAGTTATGATTTTTACGCTTTATTTACGGATTATATGAAATTAGCTATTACAGATGTAGAACATATGATTCACCCAAAAGTAAATATTATCGATATTTCATACAACATTGTAAGTTAACAACACTACAGATAAACACGTAATATTGAACTTCTTGCTATAAAGGTGATCAGCTTTGTTTAGAAAATTTCTTATCATAAAGAGTTGTTTAACTTTGTTTTATTCATTTGGCTGTCTTTTTATGCTAGTATTTTATTTATCTAACACATTAACTTGAGTGTATAATTACACAGTGTCTTGTTCAAAATTTTTAAAAGATAAATAAATAAAATTAAATTAAATTAATCTAAAGAGATAACCGAAGATCTCGGAAATTGAGAAAAGTTTTAATTGCAAATTTTGTAACTTGGTTTTCCACTTTCTCAGAGACTTGATGAAATATAACTTGCTTTGTGTGCAGGTAATATTTGGGGCTTTTCTGTCTCTTTGCATGTCTGTCTCTGTCTCTGTCTGTCTGTCTGTCTCTCTCTCTGTCTCTCTCTGTCTCTGTCTGTCTGTCTGTCTGTCTCTCTCTCTCTCTCTCTCTCTCTCTCTCTCTCTCTCTCTCTCTCTCTCTCTCTCTCTCTCTCTCTCTCTCTCTCTCTCTCTCTCTCTCTCTCTCTCTCTCTCTCTAATTATGTATGTATGTATGTTTATATATACAAAAATATGTGTGTGTGTGTATATATATATATATATATATATATATATATATAGGTTATATAATTCAACCTCAAATGTTTTGTTCTTGCTGTTTATCCTTATATATGTCTATCTCATACCCCTTCCCTCTCTCTCTCTCTCTCTCTCTCTCTCTCTCTCTCTCATCTCGCTCTTTTAAATATGGCATTATCTCCCTCTGTCTTTATTTGTGTCTTTACTTCCTATTATCATGAATATTTTTAATCCAACTTTGCCGCAGACTTGTTATCCCTCTTCCCCTTAATGTCTTAGTATATGAACCTTTTGCAGTGTCCTTGTGGCGCTTGAATCGAGTTCTCCCACCTGCAAATACATATATACAAATTACGCTCATATGTTCATAAGTATCACCTGCTGCGGTGTTTCCTGTTTATTCGGCTATGTTTGTGTAACCAGGCGTGATGAAATCCCGTGCTTGTTTATGTATTCTGCGGAAGTTTTCGTACATCGTTTCTCTGTTTCCCTCAGCGAGAATTCCCAACCATCTGGTTGCATCTTCTCGAGTAATATCAGTAGCGTTGGCACATCGATACAGGGAATAAGGGGCCGGGAGACACATTCCTCCACTGGTTGTACTCAAAAGAAGGATGTTATCTGAAAACAAAAGAAGGATGTTATCTGAAAACTTCTTTAAAAAGTGTAAAACTCCTTTGTATTAAGCCAATCATGAAAATTTATTTAAGACCAGTATTTTTTTTTTTTTTTTTTTTTTGAGATATACAGTGGTATCTCCCACAAAACTTTATTTCAATCGCTCCCCGATTGGCATTCTTTACCAAAGTACCAATACCCATAATAGAATTAAACACAATATCATTTTGAGATTCACCATTTTAATTACTCTTTTAATCATTTTCTCACTCACATCAGGGAACAACCGATCTTCACCACTAAAGCGCACGTGTTCCAGATCGACGCCGGCACCAAAAAGGAATGGGTCCCTGCCAGCAAAAGCTCGGTCAGCGTGTCCTACTACTTCGACAGCACGCGCAACACGTACCGCATCATCAGCGTGGATGGCTCCAAGGTACGAAGCAGGCATTATGGATTATCAGAGAGTGTGTATATAGCTACATTGGTATTATGCCATTTATTGGCTCTTTGTCACTGTAGAGGTGTTGATTGTTTTCGGTGTTGTCATTCGAACAAGTTTAACTAGAAGAATAACACATGCTTATAGCAACATAAATGTTAATAAATCCACATGTATTGTATAGCTTCTATTATTTATAATTAGACTATTATGACTTTGACACATATCAAAGGATTCTTACTCTTTTTTATTTATTTTTTTTTACTCAGCCTTACATTTTAATCCGCAGTTTTAAATGAGTGTTGGATCATGTTTAAATTTGATGCGAAACTCAGTTAGGTTTTAGGTGAAAATTCTTGCCAAGATCTGCATGGATACTTTTTCGCTTTTGTGCGAGCCTTGCAGTTCATAAATGAGTTTGTAATTGTATCGCTATCTTTCTCGCTCTAACATGCCAGTCTTACGCTGTTAATGATTGAAAGAAAATCTTTTGTGAGTTTGAAGCGGACGGATCATTACAAACTAAACAACACGGGAAATTATTTGGAGATCACAAAAGGAATTTGTTAAAATATTACAAACCACGAATTCCTCGAATCATTGACACATTTACTCAGTATTATTTCTCGTGGAGGTCAACGAAGTGGACCACAGTCTTTCAATATTTTGTAGCTGCTCTTGCCTCGTTTTTTGTTGTTATTTTTTTTTTGTTTAGACCTTAACCTCCTTTTTCAATGGCGAAGTGACTGAAATGACATTAATAATGAAGTAAAGAAATAATTTTAAGGCAGGCGTTATGATTATCTTTTTTTTTAATATATGCAATGAAATATATTTAAAAAAAAAACAGTCATGAATACAAAAAAAAATAGTGAATTCTAACTACTCCTCAAATTGTGTCAAAATCTCCATTAAGATGACACTTTTGAGTAATTTAATGAAGTTGTCAAGTTGCTATATTAAGCACTTGCTAAGGAAAGAAAAGTAAGAGATTGCATTATTATCACAAGCCTGAAATAGTGAAAATCAAGTTCCCTCTGAGTAAACTGAGACTGCTGGGCCTGTCAACAGTTGATGTGGAGACCAAAGTTCGCGCTAATATGATCCGACTCTTTACATCTTCCTGCAGTCCGTCACTGTGCGTGATACAACTCCAGCGTATGTCGATTTCTTTTCAGCACAGCCAGAACTTAAGGGCTTTTTTTTTCTCCTCTTGATAGAACCTTTTTCGAGGGTTATTACGACTGAGTCATTTGAATTAGATCTAAATCTTAGGCTTTCGAGTAAAGAAAAGATAACTGAATGTTTTCACATTACCTTAAGCCTTAAAGTGTCAAAGTTTTCGACTTTTTTTTCTGTTTCAGTTATTTCCGTTTAGAATTTCAAAATCTGATCAGGGCTTTACGGAACGCCTTTGAGCCGCTGTTTTCTCATAAAGAAATTTTTTTTGGATGTTGTGTCAAAAAAATATAGCTTTTCTAAAATATAATATTTGTGCTTTAGGGATTTCAAAGTTAATTTTCAAATCTGTACTTGGCCATGACGTCCAGGCTATCGTGAACAGCACCATCACCCCCAACATGACGTTCACAAAAACCTCCCAAAAGTTCGGCCAGTGGTCTGATCCGAGAGCTAATACTGTTTATGGTCTCGGTTTCTCCTCGGAGCAGGATCTCACCAAGGTAATCTCTACTTCTTCTTCTCCTTCTTCTCCTCCTCCTCCTCCTGTTTCTTCTTCTTCTTCTTCTTCTTCTTCTTCTTCTTCTTCTTCTTCTTCTTCTTCTTCTTCTTCTTCTTCTTCTTCTTCTTCTTCTTCTTCTTCTTCTTCTTCTTCTTCTTCTTCTTCTTCTTCTTCTTCTTCTTCTTCTTCTTCTTCTTCTTCTTCTTCTTCTTCTTCTTCTCTTTCGTCGTCCTCTCTTCCTTTTCGCGCATGTGATATGAATTCGATTCTAGGCATTGGACTAATATTATGCACATGAACAATTCCTTCTTTGGCGTACTCCGGGGTGTTGAGAGCAGGAGATACGGCACGTCCGATCTTTATTGGAACACAGGGAGATCAACGAAGAGCAACTGTCTCTTTACTTAAGGATAATGTGTATTTTATATGTAGCTGGGAAGGACATGAAAAAATGTGTAAATGCATGTCTTTGGGGGGGGGGGGTACGCGCGCGCGTGTGGGTTGGAATGGGAAGCGTTATTTGGTGATTACTAGTTTTGGTTTAACTTTTTAGGGAAGAATCAAAATATGCAAATGCCAAATTATAATTCTAAAATATGTTATATTTCATGCATATCAGTCTTTTTATTATTATTACAAATAGTTAAAAGTAAAAATAATACAATTTTTTTCTTTTAGTTTTGATAATGTTATTGCCACTGTCGTTAGTGCACTGCATCAGCAATCCTCTGTTTCTCTTTTTTTTTAAAAGGGGGGGGGGTGGGGGGGAGGGGGTGGCTACATTTTGTTGAAATCATTTCTATTGCCATAAATATTACCAATCTTTTTTTTTTCAAAGTGCTATGCTAACCATATAACTTCCGGTGAAACAGTATTTTCTTAATCTAGATCTATAATACGTTACTTTTATGTTTGAATAGTCGTCCCAGATGAGAATGTTTGTTATGAAATAGTAAGGAAAAAATGAGGTGGAAATATTAAGGCACGAATTTCACGATCTAGGAATGACTTTCGAACGGAATGCTCTCTTTGGCAGTTTTGTGATTGGGCAGAATCGATTTTCTGAACGTTTCCATGGTATTAAGAAGTTGAACTGTCGGCGTTTGTACCCTCTGTTTTATTTTATATTCTTTTATTCCTCGATTTCTTTTTAAAATTTTCGACCGAAAAGGAATTTTTTTCAGCAGCGTAAGAATGCTATCAGAGCTTAGATCTACATGATGCCTTCAGTTTGCTTTACTTAACAAATTATCTTCACCTGTAAACCAAACTAAACAAGATGACACTAGGGTCTCTCTCTCTCTCTCTCTCTCTCTCTCTCTCTCTCTCTCTCTCTCTCTCTCTCTCTCTCTCTCTCTCTCTCTCATACACACACACACGCTGTTTTATTTTTGGTTGGACTTCCTACGGCAAATTAAAGAGAGAGATAGAGAGAGAGAGAGAGAGAAAAGAGAGAGACGTCTTATTTAATTTTGTTTACAGTGAGTGAGTTCGCTGAAAACTTTGTAGCGGGAATGACACTTAAAAAATCTATAAATGACTCACATTTGTCTTTGTTAGAGACTTTGCAGTGACTTCTATAAGAAGAGAAAAATTTTATCTAGATTAGCAGCAACGTGCCATAAAACTACCTCTATCAATGCTCACATGTATCTAACAGATTATACACAACATCACGTCAGTTGAGATCTTCATACGATTGAGATTAACTGAAATTACCAAAGTGAATCTCGAAATTATTGGGGGTCCTGAATTTATAATTCATTACTCAGAGACCTTTTTAAACGCCATCGCAATATTTCTTTCCAATATTAGATTTTCATCTCAGATGTTCTGATGTAAATCATTTTAAAGAAAAATAATCGTTATATCTATTCACACACATATATAATTTTTTTTAAAGCTTTCAAGAAAGTTTAAAATTAAAGTAATGTTATGTTTTTTCCTTGGTCTCTTACAGTAATCAACCCACAAGCAAAGTTTTAAATTAGTTGGTTGTTTTGGTTTTTTTTAAATTTTCAACTCTTAAGAAATTAAAGACTTAATTTCTAGGTTTACAGCTCATGAAAATCTTAGCTATTGTAATAACTTGCTTTCTTCCCTGGCTTTTCCAGTTTGTTGACAAGTTCAAGGAGATCAAAGAACTCACCCGCCAGGCTGCTCAGCTACGGCAACAGCAGCTTCAACAGCTACAGCAACAGCAACAGCATGCAGAACTCAACGGGGAAGCTGGTCCTGCACATAGTCTTGCAAATGTTTCATCTTCACCCCAGCCAGTGCGCCACCACCACTCTCTCCACCAGCGAACAAACAGCCTCTCCTCTATACAGGTCAATTAGCTAGCGATAGTTTTGATGTAAATTTAGAACCTTCGAAAAGTGTCTCGTACAAAGCATTTAAGTTTTAAGTCAAAAGAGGGGGGGGATCAAGGAAGCAATTATGCTTATATAATATTTATCAATAGATCTCTTACCTAAACAGTTCTACTAGATTGAATCTTTCTCCATTCGAAATTTCCATTCAAAACTTCAGTCATTAAAACCAGATCTAATAGTAGTTTTGATATGATATTTGCACTAATTTGGTTAAAAAAAAGAAAGAAAAAAAAAAGAAAAGAAAAGAAAAGCTCAAAGCAATAAATATACACATTTCAAGTTTACAGCATTTGATAAATTATTCAAATTAATTAAAAAAGAATAAGTAAGATGTGGTAAACTGCATTAAGTTAAATGATAAAATGCTAATATTAGATAGAAGAGAGAAGTGAGGAGACAGACAGTCTGATTCACCGCATGAGACATTCCTTTTCTCTTCCTTATCTCTATTACCTTATTATGTTACAGAATGACTCCAGCAGTCTTAGAGAGAGGAGGAATTCTTTCACACAAGGAGGAAGCAATGGACTCCCAGCCAATGCGTCCAGTGAAGCCCAGCTAAAATATGAAAATGACAGACTGAAACTAGCATTAGCTCAAAGGTAAATTTATATTGTGCAAGACTGTAGTTGTTATCAATATTTTGCAGAAATTTCAGATGGGCTAGATAAAAGCAATGGTAAAATCACAAATTCTGAAATCTGTGTAATTGTCTTTGAAGAGAGAGGAAACCCTTGAAAAAATATATTTCAGAATGAATAAGCTGAAGAAAAGGTTATGTTTAGTTAGAGCTCTACAAGGAGACAAAACCTCTAACTCTCATGTCTGTAATTCAGCTTTGGATAAGGAAAGTTCATTCTGAAGGAAAAACTACATGATGCTTGCTGTTGCCCAAGAACCTGTTCATCCATTAAATAGATTTAACACCACTGTCTTAAAGAGTTTCAACTCTTGACTAGTGCCTGAGGAAGCAGGCTAGATTTCCATAGTCTCAGCTTATCGATAAGATAAGTCATCAATTTTTTTTCTCATCATTTAGTAATCTTTGGACAAGCAAGAATAAGACTCATATAGCAATTTACCTGTCTTAATTTTTTTCTTCTATTTTTTCGAATTATCAGTTCTGCAAATGCTAAAAAGTGGGAAGTGGAATTACAGACACTAAAGAACAACAATGCTCGTCTCACTGCCGCTTTACAGGAAAGCACCACCAATGTTGAAGAGTGGAAGAAACAGCTGGCAGCATACAAGGATGAAAGCATGCGCTTAAAGAAAAAAGTATGGCACCTTATTTGTATTGAATGAAAACTTTTTTGAGCCTATAATTTAAAATAGATTTATTTTTTTTTGTCTTAAAATTGTTGATGGTTAAATGTTTTAGCTCTCTATGTTGCCCTTATGACTGAAAGGAACCCAATAATAATATGAGGTAAAATATTTGTAAAGGTACAGAGCTGTCTGCTTAGAAATTCACCTTTTTTTTTTTTTTTTGTAAGTAATTTCTCAGACTCATTTACAACTGCTTTGTTTTTCTGCTGTAAATTATTATTGTTTACATTTTGGGCTCATAAAGCTTATCAAAAGAACAATTTGATGAAGATATAAGATCAAGATATAACTTAGTATAGTCAAGCTGTTAATAATTATATTTTTCATTTTTCTGTAATTTTTGCAGTTGTTGGATCAGGACAAGGGTGGTGGTGGTGGCGTAGGAGGTTCAAAAGACCCTCTTATGGTAGCCCAGCTGACAGATCAGGTGGAGAAGATTCGCCTGGATAACCAGAATAAGCAAGAGGTCAGTAGATGTGTTTAGATGTGACTTTAATGTTCAGTGTTGTATGGTTATTCTTGTTTAAAAAGTGCGCTCATTTACCAGTATGTATGCATAATTCTGTTATAAATTCCAGATTTTATTTAATTTCATTTTGAAGCCTTATTGAATGTTTTCATGTTTGTTTTTGTAAAGAAGTGTTAGCCAAACTTCGTTTGATTTTTTCCTATAGTATCTTACTTCAAAAGCAAAGTAAAAATTTTGTAAAATTTCGTCATGCTTGAGACCTTAAATTAATTAAATTTTTCCCACAGAAAAAAAAGAAAGTAAACAATGCTTATTCGATTTAATTGGTTTGCATTTTTACAAAATCTGCTCTGCATACATAGTTTCTTTACCATTCTGTCTTTCTCTGATATATCAAAACAGAAAATAATTGAGTTAGAATTTTCATATAATTGTAGATGTTGAAGAAACCTGTAAGCAATGATGTATCTATAATAATGGGTTTTTTTATTTTAAATTTCTTATGTGTACAACTCCATTTTAAAATTGATCATCTTTTTGAGTTTGCTGTTAGCAATGGGATGCTTTGCACAGTATTCCTGTTATTATTATTCTTGCTCATTTTTTCATCATCACAGGATATAAAACGTCTAAATAACCAGATCCTAGAGCTTACAAGTAGGGAAGGTCAAGTGGCATCTCTGCAGGAAAGAATACAGGTATCTGAAACTCTGATAGTATTAAAAGCGTAAAAGAAGTTATTATTTGTTGAACCCGTCATTTCTATTTATTCTATGCTTTTTTTTTCTTTTGGCTGGTCATTGTTATTTACACTATGAGGCTAACTAAAATATTGATAATATTCCATGTTTTCTTTTCTTTTCCATCTTTTTGGTGCTTTAATGTGTCCTTAGCTAATTGCAATTTTCTCAAAGTTATAAAGAAATATCCTTGTTGTGGATTTACATTATTTATAGAATTCTGAAATGATTACTTTGTTAAAGCAACACAATTTTTAAAATGTCCGTGTTTGATCTAAAGGTTTTTACCCCCAAAAAATGTCTTCTTAAGTCATATATTCAAATTTGAAAGTATTTTTCAATAGGTCTAGGCTTTGTCACATTTAGAAAAAAAGCTCATTATATGTAGTCACTAATCTTTCAATGACATATCAGCTACTTCATTTAAAGAACAAAGATTGTTCATCTTTTGTCAACTCATAATCTTTTAGATTGCCATCTTTTTTCTGCAACAGATGTTGTAACTATTATCCCATACTCTAAATGTTTTATCCTCAGGCTCTAGAGGAGGATAACCACTCTCTGAGCTTACAGCTACAAGACTCCCAAAGGCAATTATCTGATCTGCGTACCTCACGAGATCAGGATACTCGAGATCTGATGGTCCTGCAGGAAGCATTTGGGGCAAAAATTGCTGAGTTATATGAGACCCACGAGACAGCAGTTTCATTGTTGAGAAAAGAATCACACAGTTAGCCAGATACTTAACACACGTTTTGCTTTGAAGTAATTAACAATAAACTCTGTATTAATGATGAATAATTTTATAATCAGCTCAAAGTAATATAGCACAGAAACTTCCAAAACGATGGCCTGAAGAAAAAAAATGTGTTGTAGTAAAGAGAATCTGCCCTAACCTTTGTGCACACCTTGATAAAGCTATATATGTA
Organism: Elysia crispata; assembly: GCA_033675545.1. Taxonomy (NCBI): domain Eukaryota; kingdom Metazoa; phylum Mollusca; class Gastropoda; family Plakobranchidae; genus Elysia; species Elysia crispata. Next base: position 565,183 of record JAWDGP010003760.1, read on the forward strand.
ATTGTTATCAGGAGTAAATCTAATAAAATGAAGCTTCTTTTCAATTAAATGCTTAACAAATATTTTCAAGTCTTCTGAGTGAGACAATAAAGAATTAGTTTAAACAGAGTTTAAAAGCAAGAAGAAAGTTTTGAGATTTTATGCAAGTTTCATCTCCACTTTTATAATTTGATCTTTACTAGGAGCCGGAATTGAGACATTAACCTACTAATTAGATTTTAATTCTATAATGCATACATTCATTTATAATGAGAAAGGATGGACCTGGAATTACCTCTCTCTTTTACTGAACAAAAAGTTTGAACATCAGACTTTCATATTGTCAGTGGTTCCTAATATGAAGGTTAATCTGATTGATGCCAATAAATTCTTTTCTCTGCCTTAAGACATCGGAAATGAATAATGGACATCAGTTAAGGAAAATCCGCGGTAAGGGTGTAATGACTTAAATCATCATTGTTAATTCATTTGTGAATTGGACAACAAATTAAAGAGAACAAAGACAATTTGTTCCAATGTCTATTTATTGGAGCTTAAAATCAGGCAAATATGTTGTTTCCTTTATTTCCATGGTGCTTGCTTACCAAAATGTGAGATTCAGTCTAATTATATAGTATCTTTCTAATGACTGTGTTTTTCTCACATGTCATTGAATTAGTTATACAAGTCAATAATGTGCTTCATCATATATTTATTATGTCTTGTTTACAAACATTTTTCCATTATAATTCATACAGAGGCTTTGCTTTGTCCCACTAAAATTTTAAAAGCAGCATTTTATATTAACATTTTTTTTTCATCAGCATTGTCTTGCCTTTATTTTTTATAATTGAAAAAGCTTTGATTGTTTTCATTTGTTTGAGTACATTTTGTGATACTATAGCATTTTTTTAAATCATATATACTATTGGTCTTGTCTTTATGTTAATATACTCAAAGATATTTAATTTTCTTTTGGAAATCCTATCTTTAAGGTTGAGGAAAAAATGTGAATTTAAATATAGTACTTCATCTTCTGTGGCTTGTCCTACATCTATGATTTGAAAATGCAACTTTGGTAGTGGATTTAAAGGGATTTTGATATGAGAAGCATTTCATAATGGTTTAAAAATGGGTTTAATATATAGCTCTTTACTGTCTTTCTTTTATCTCATATCGTATAATTAGAAGATCTCTTATCAGAATACAAAAGAGAATTTTGGATTGTGTTGATTTCCTATAATTGTGATGATAATGATTTGCAAACTCTTTTTGATTCTTTTGCCCTATTCCAGTTTCCTATTTATTCACAGAGACTTATCATGACCTAATGTGTCTAGCCTAGAGCTTGTCATATCTGAATAACTTAAATTATTTCTTCAGACCTTTTCTTAGGTGTATGAGTTTAAGGCCTTATCTTTTTAAAATTTTTTTGTTTTCTCATCCTTCGATGTGTTTAAATAACATATTTAAAATAACAAATGCCAATCGTATTACTCCTGTAGTTTTTTTTACCTAGTTTCCATGTATTATCACTATTTAATGAAGCCATGCAAGCTCATTATATGAATTTCTATCTGATTTTAAAGAAGCAACAACTTTCATAAAATATTTTAAGTATTATTAGCTTCCTCTTTTATTTGTGTAAATCAGTTATACAAACAAGTGAACTAAGTTCTTGTTCTGTCTTTTGTTATATGCATTCTATCATTATTTGTAATGCTTGCACACCACTCGGAACATGAGATAGCAACCTAAAGAAATGATTTATTCTTAAACCCTTACATATGAATCTCTTCCTGAGTGAAGACTACAAAGTTAGCACACTTTACCCTGAAGAAAATACTGTTATGAATTTAGTGATTTGGGTTGTGAATGCAGGGACTTCAACCTGAAAAGTGAAACTATCTTGAATTTAAATTTTAGTGATCATGGGTTGTGAATGCAATACATATCTTGCTTGTACAAATTTCTGTATTTATCATATTTTTTTTTTCTCGATATATCTTATTCAAAGAGTCAGCTCTGTATGGTAGCTGCTTTTATATGACACAATGATGATTGCCTTATATCATTAGATGAACTCATTAAGAAGATCTATTTAAGGTTCTGGTAAAGATAAAAGTTATTTTATACCTTTTACTTTTTCATATATTTGCACACATTTTACATAAATTTACTGATTAATGTAATATGTTCAGTTTTTTTCTCTCCAATATACTGATTCGACTGTGGGTAAAGGGTTAAAATTATGTCAAAGATTATTGACATCAACTTGAGAATTGTAATCATCTGCCATAGTTTATAAATGTATAGAGCACCTTGAAAAGCTCCAATTCTTTGACTTGTTTTTTTTTTATATATATATTTTTTGTTTATATATGGAAATTGAAATTCTCTGCACCAATGTTGCAATAGTCTAGCAATTTCGGGTCTTTTGAGGTAAACAGATTGTTACGTTTTTATCCATTTCGCACTTTCTTGATTTCTGGATGTTTCAAACTTTTTCAAAAATCCTTTTTTTCATACTTTTTAATATTCCTTCAAAGATAGTTCCTACAGATTGGCAGTTTCCCCAAGCAATTTGAAATTAACAAATAGAAATTTTGAAATAGTGAAGATTTTCTCATCTTGAATTATTTGTCCTTGTGATTTCCTTCAACTTTTCTTTTTAATATTTTCCATTACAAATTTTGGTTTTTTTTTTTTCATTCTCTTCATGGAAAATTAATAAAAAAAAAATTCTTTTAATGCCATACTTACTTAATGACAGCAACGAAAGGAAATGTTGTAATGCATGAAAAAAAAAATTATTAAAGCATACATATCATTTATTTTGTTTCACTTGTCCTCTACACACATGTATATATATACATAAGATAATTGAGTTTCATCTTTGAGCTTACGTTTTGTGAATTTATGTATTTTTTTTCCACTTTGCTTATTATTATGGGTAATTTTTGTGATAAGATTCACCAAATTTCAGGCACAAGGCTTCCTAAGAATTCTCACATTGTTGTCAAGTGCCTTATGTTTCAAATATTATTCATGCAAACTGAGCACAGTCCTGGTATACATTGCTTTGGTGACTATATCAATGGTTAATGACATAATAAAATATTTCAATTTCATCTGTGTTTAATTTATTAAGCATTTGTTTAACCTTTTCTTTGTAAACAAAGTTTACAGATACAAAATGTTACATTAGATTACATATTCTAAAACATCGAAACTTTTGAAAAGTAAATAAAAGTTCTTTACAAGATGGTGGGCAATCATCATTATTCAATGTAGACCAAGGCACAGTATAAAAAAGCTTTGATGGTCACAATATTAAATTAGCAAGTCTGTACGGCGTGGATGAACATATATGTGCATAAGATATGTAAGGCTTAGGCTATAATTAGTAAGCTTTGGAACTGAATGCAAACTGGGTGCAATTATACATCTAAGTCATATACTTTAGTCATTTTATGAGTTTTATTACATGTATATGTATTTTCATAGCTTTATTATTCTGCTCCACATTACTTCCATAATCTTAAAGAGTACATAAGTAAACTTTGCTTACCCATACTCATACAAACAGTGAGTACTTGGCTCACTGTGTTTTTGGTTGTTTTTTTTTTGTTATATACAAATAGTTATATTTGAATAAAGTATTCTTGAAATATACTGTCTTATTTTTCAAGTTCATATCAAGGTTTGAACGCTTTTCTCTTTTTGAGTTTTCATTTTGATTGTATAATTTATTCTAGTTCTTAATTGTTGAACAAACATTTGTTTCATGTTTTATTTATTTGATGGTGTAAAATGAAAATAATAAAAAAAAAAAAAAGAACAAACAAAAAAGTGTAAAAAGAATGAAAAAAAAAAAAAGAGATTTACCCTAGTTGACTAATGGTTAGGCATGAAAGGGAGTACCAACAACTAGCTCATGTTTCTAAAAAAAAAAGGAATAGAAAAGAAAAAAAAAGATTATAATTGTTTTAATGAAATGCTCTTATTTCCTTGGTTCATGTTCAATAAACTGAGATTAGATACTTTTAAGATAATTGTTTATTAAGTTTTATAGCCTGGAAGAAATTTGAAATCTGTGAAAAAAATCTCAAGCAATGAACGTTGCATTTTAATCTTATACTGGAGAATTGATGTACTTTAATTATACTCTTATATTGACTTGGTAAGGAAAAAAAAGAGAAAAGAGTTTAAATGGTGCATAGCCATGTTTCTTATATACTTTTAGAAATATTGTTAACAATATTTAATTCTAAAGGCTGTGTTGTCTTTTGTCTTCATAGCGGAGTTTAAAAACATAAGTACTTACACTCACACTATTATTACCAGGTATATTGGGCCATTGCCAAACAGTATGTGAGATTTGAAAACCATCATTTTTTTTTTAAACATTGCTCTCCCCTCTAAGAAGCGTTTAATACTATTAATTATGGAAAAGAACTTGGCAACCATGCCCTGATACACAAGGCAAGAAACACATGAACAGACGTCTCTAAGTCTAATTGTTAAAAAATCAACTTTGCTCACAGTGTTTCTTTGAAGTAGCAGAATGTGTAGTTTCTGTGATGATCAAATCATTCTGAGGCAGTGTGAACATGCCAGAGCCACATGAAGAAGATGATGTGATGTAAACATATGAGGTATTTTTTTTTTTTGCATCATCTCTAGGCTAACCATTCTCGACAGCTTCCCTATATGTGTTCATTGTGCAAACCATTTCAGAAGTTTCAGCGTAGACTGAATAGAAAGAAGGAATTGAACTGACAACACTTTATTCTGTCTGTCTCTATTTGTGTTTTCTATCTGTATGTGTATTAATTTATCTGTCTCTCTGTCTCTCTCTCTCTCTCTCTCTGTCTCTCTGTCTCTCTCTCTCTCTCTCTCTCTCTCTCTCTCTCTCTCTCTCTCTCTCTCTCTCTCTCTCTCTCTCTCTCTCTCTCTCTCTCTCTCTATCTATCTATCTATCTATCTATCTATCGCCCAGTAAAAAAAGATGGTGAATATAGCCATAACTCAAGTAGTGGTTCACCAACTTTGATAAAATTTGGATAAACATTACCTGCAGAATTTGTCTACATTTTGACAAAAGGACGGTGAAGCTTGCAATATTTTTGCCACTGGTGCACAAGGAAATAGATACCACTGCTCAGAAAAATTCTTCAAGCGAAAGAAGCCATTTTGTAACATTTTCAACAAGGTCGTCATCCTGTTCTGCGAAAGACATACAACTTTTCGAGTGTTCAATTGAATGATAATCAGAGAGATCAAGCTCTGAACTGTATTTGGGATGTGAAGGTTTCAGTTCAAGTTTTTTACCAAGTCATTGGCCAGCGGTAGGATTGATGAGATGGATTTTTTCCAGTCAGGTGTCAAATATAAATATGAGTCGAAGGTTCGAAACCCACAAATGGCATATGTATGCTTATATAATTATAATTTCTTATAAATTTCACCCAAAGAACACTAACTAAAACCCTGGTGACAAAAAAAGAGTGTCTACTATTTGATGTCAGAAATGATCTGAAAAATAGTGATATAAGATACATAAAATCTTCACCGTGGTATTGGACATTATGCGTAATCTTTTATTTCTAATGTCAATATTTGGGTGTATTTGTAGATAATAAGTTATCGATAGAGTCAAGTGTTAGCCACCTTTGTATGATAGTGCATCTTGAAATTGCAAGGAATTGCCATTATGACAAATTCCTTAACAAGACATCAAAAGAGAACATTGCATCAGCTTTTACTTTTTGAAGGTTGAACTATTGTAAATTTTCTCTCTATTTAATCGTACTTAACGACATCCTCAATAGGTTACAAAGATGCTAAATTTATGCTGCTAAGATGATAACAAGCAAAAGAAATCGGGACAATGTAACACTCTTCTCAAACATATAATCCTTCACTGGTTACCAGTAAAATCACATCTTCGATTCCCTGTTAAAAACACATATCGCACTGCGTTTAGATGTCTGTTAAATTTACCCCCCCCCCCCCCCTCCCTTCTCTCTATTTAATCGTACTTAACGACATCCTGAATATGTTACAAAGATGTTAAATTTATGCTGCTAAGATGATAACAAGCAAAAGAAATCGGGACAATGTAACACTCGTCTCAAACATAATTATAATCCTTCACTGGTTACCAGTAAAATCACATCTTCGATTCCCTGTTAAAAACACATATCGCACTGCGTTTAGATATCTGTTAAATCTATCCCCCCCCCCCCACACCTTTTTTTTTTCTTACCATCAATTTCTAGCTCTATAATTCTTCTTCTTCTTCTTCTTCTGACTTTTAGTAGTGCCTAGTGGTAGTAGTGGTAGTAGTAGTAGTAGTAGTAGTAGTAGTAGTAGTAGTAGTAGTAGTAGTAGTAGTAGTAGTAGTAGTAGTAGTAGTAGTAGTAGTAGTAGTAGTAGTAGTAGTAGTAGTAGTAGTAGTAGTAGTAGTAGTAGTAGTAGTAGTAGTAGTAGTAGTAGTAGTAGTAGTAGTAGTAGTAGTAGTAAGAATTATAAGAGCTAGAATTTAAGGTAGTGCTCAGCCGTGATTAGGATAAGGCTTTTAAGTGAAAATGCTTGAATTGGTGAGATTAGAAGCAACGATTTTATGGATGCTTCGGCACTTATGGCCTTGCCACTCAAAGAGAACATTGACATAGCTTGTACCAATACGCCACTACGCTCCCTAAATAGAGAGTTTAATGGAGAAGGTATTTACAAAGCCTCCCTGAGTGACTTGCAATCTTGATTTGAAAAGCCCAAATCGCACCAAAGACAACCATTGAATCCGGCAAACCACTAATCCCACCAACTCAAGCATTTTCGGTTATACCCACGGATGAGCAACACCTAAAATTCTAGCTCTTATAATTCTTAGGGAAGGTCTACAATGGGAGCGAAGCCGGCAGGGAGAAGCGAAGCGATTTTTTTCAAGTGGCCTAACCGAGAGCGAATGACAGCGGGCGGATCAAAGCAGATCCATGCTGCACTTCTTGCACAAGCTGTCATTTGATTTGACAATGAATTGGAAAAAACTAGAGTTGCTGCTGCTTCTTAATGATGATTATCCGAAGAAGAAAGAGAGAAAATTATGGGTGCATACAATCGAATGCGCCAAGAACATGGAGAATTCCACCATTTGACTAGGAATTTAGTTGACGATGGAAGCAAATTTTTCAGTTAATTTCGAATGAGTCACGATTCCTTTTTTCGTCTCCACGAATTGATTGAGGATAAAAATCAAAAGAAGGACAAACTTCAGAAAGCCAATCGCAACGTCTGAGCGTCTTGCCGTAACTCTGAGGTAGCTTGCTGACAACAATACGTGCGTAGACTGTGTGCACCAGACAAACTTGTATTGATAGAGTCTAGTGAACTGAGTGAAAGTGCAAGTAATATCCCAGCGGTGCGAGCGAAGGGAAATGGTAGAATCTCTCGCGCCGCTTCGCCATGGATCGTTTCGCATCGCTTCGCTGGCGATGTGGCCAGTCATCTCTTTATTAATTTATTTAACGTTCCCGCTTCGCTTCTCCCCGCCCGCTTCGCTTCGCTCCCAGTGTGGCCCTTTCCTTACTTACATTAACCCATTGGTTTGCCTTCTCTAGATATGGTAATAGTAGTAGTAGTAGTAGTAGTAGTAGTAGTAGTAGTAGTAGTAGTAGTAGTAGTAGTAGTAGTAGTAGTAGTAGTAGTAGTAGTAGTAGTAGTAGTAGTAGTAGTAGTAGTAGTAGTAGTAGTAGTAGTAGTAGTAGTAGGAGGAGGAGGAGGAGGAGAAGGAGGAGGAGGAGAAAAATGTTCTTTGCGAAAAACATATTTTTCTCCTTTTGTGCATTTTATAATTTTAATAACTTGACTTGACTTTAATACTAGAGCTGATAGGGGCGAAGTAAAAACGTTTATCTTTCATATCACCATAGACAAATCTTTTCGAGTTCGATGCTCACTATGTATGTGAATGAGCTTGGGGACATTTTTTGTGAGTTAGCTGTATCAAACAAAATAATTTGCTCACTTCTGGGCAATGCTTTTGTAAGTGTAAGCTCCTCATTGCTGATGTTATTGCTAAATAATAAATCTGGTGTAAAATCTTATTGATTCCCTACAGTTGACATGAGATTAAACTTAACAATGTGCAATAATTATACTAATTTATTGTTGATTTCGAATAAGTTGTAGAGAACACAGAGCAAAAGAAATATCTCTCAAAACAAAAGAGTTCCGCCTCCCACACCCCCCCCCCCTGTCCTCCACAGAAAAAGGCTAACAATCAAGGGCCGAGCTTTCCTCGGTTCTTATTTGAAGCCAGGGCCCTTTAGAGGCGGAACCCATTTCACAAGTGGTTCAGTCTAGATTCTGATTTAAAATAATATTTAGATCTAGATCAAAGACTCAAAATTGATTTTTAAATCGATTATTAAACGGATCATAACTGAAGATTATATTCATTGCACGATAAACCTGATGCACATCGTCTGCTCTGGTAAGTGGTTTGGGCCTATTATTATAAATCCCTCCATTCCCGAAGGGGGTATGAATTATTTTTGCAGAAAGCCTGAGATAGCAATGCTCTAGATGGACAATCTGTATCAAAGAAACAACCAGACATAAAATAGATTAGATCTAGATCTACATCTTTCCTATGGACCAATTTATAACAAAATGAAAATGGTTTAATTTTTGCTATTTAGATCTAGATCTAGATCTATATATCAAAATGGGAAAAATTATTTAAATTGTCTATGTGATAAGGATTAGTAATTAACGTTGAAAACACTTCATTGAAACAGTACATACATTGTTATTCTTTTTTCAATGTTTATCTGTTTGTGTTTATTTTATTCATTGATACCTGTTATTACCTTAAATTATTATTTGGTTCTTTGTTTAATTTTGAGAATGGTAATGTTTTTGGGTCACTTAGTCTCTCGCCTCGACATTTTGGGGGGTTGGAAAAGTTCAGAATTTTTTTTATAGTCAGTTGATACCTCTGACTGGGGGAAGTGGTATCAATACTTGTTATCGCTGAAACAAATTGAATGTCTGAAATACAGGAAAAATTGGTGATTTTCACATCTGTCGTTATAGCTGTGGTTGTGGCTATTCGAGATGTTGCTAAATATGGGTTCCACTGTAAATTAATTCAAAGTTAAGATAAAATTAAATCTCTGGTAGGACTAGGACTTCCGATTTGGTATGTTGTTTTAGTATATTGAGATATATATGATATATGATGCCGAAGTTTTTTTTTATTGATAATTTGTTGTTAGAAAATGATCTACACATATACAAAAACCAAGCCAATCTTTTTTCTATGGCCTGGTCAAACGAAGCCATCTCTAGTATGATAGACTACCCAGCTATTGGTGGTATTGGATGTAATGTTATTGGCCACTCAATTTATGATCACATCATTACACTAAACTAGTCTAGTCACAGTTGAATCACAGCCTCTTGTTACTGTGAAGCTGTGAGAGAAGAGCAGGGTTTACTGAGATTTTAAACAAAGGCATGATTTGCGAGCATGATGCCTCTGTATTTGTAGGTTATTTTTTATGTCACTGAGTGTGCAATGGTAAGAAAACATGGTCCGCCATTCAGATTGTTAAACAAGTTTATCACTCTATCTCTCTTCATTTGTTTGTGACAATGAATATGTCAAGTGCCTGAGAAGCTCAGGAGACAGATATTGTTAGTTTGGTCTGATTCCCCTTATTCTTCTTTACTATCCCTCCTTACTCTCTTTGCTTTGTCTTAGAATTTAACTCCCAATATTTGATTTTATCTGTTTATTTTAAAATTTTCTGTTAACAAAAGGATTGCACACTGGTTCTCTTCCACAATGAGAAATGACATTTGTATTATTATTTCAATCTGATCTACAGTAATCCTTCTTTGATCAAAGATCAACCTTTATCTACAACCCCTCACTGCTCAATCTTTTAATTTTTTTCGCCAAAAATGGTGCCTTAGTCCTAATGTAATGCTATTATTTATGCCAAAAATCAAATAATAACATGGTTATATCAAATAACCATCAGCACATAAATTACCAGTCGACATCATTAATCTGTTGTTCTTAAGTTTTAAATATCTTTAGAATATCCGTTGCATGTTAGATAAACAGATTGTTTTTATTTCAAAATGAAACAGATAAAATTGAAAAAGACTGACAGAAACACAAATGAGAAAGAGAAGGATGCAAAGAAGGATAGGCTTGGGGGAAAAGATCAATAGCATAATAAGTAATAAAAAGATACAATTGAGAGAGATGAGGCAGTCAGTTTAGGAATGTAATACAACTAGAATAACAGTAAAAAAAGGAAAAATAGTGAATTTTACGCTCTGCATATAGCCTACATATACACATATATATGCATATATATAAATTGTTCTCAATGAACAACATTTATAGGCCAGAAGTAGGATTTTATTAATCAAGATTGCCTCTTTAGTCTTTTCAGGCATTAGCTTGAAATCAGGCCTTTAATGCTCAAAAAAATTATCACATTCGGGCTCTTATACTTTTAAGAAAATGCAAAATGCAATAAGATGGTGGCAGATGAAATTTTACAATTTTCAAGTTTTATCGTATGTTATCTGATAGCACTCCCGATAAATGTGCTGCAGTGGACTTTTGACAGCTTGTCATCAAACTCTTGTGCAACCATAGAAAATAAAATTGTATAATTTGAAACTGCCAAATTGTTTGAAAGTACTCTGGCACAACCCACACCTTCTGACTCTGACTGAAGTGAATGATATCACACTTTTTTTCCCCTTAGTTTTACAGCTTTCCAAACCTTTATTGCTTTGAATTTGAATAGCAAGACAAAAAAAAAATATTCTTTTTCTTCTGAATTCAGTCCGATAAGTGTAGAAATTGCCCTGGAAACTGTTGCAGTGGATGTACCGCCTGTTTAAAAATCATACCGTTTACCCCCATACCTGGGTGCCATTTTACGAGTTTCTATTTGCTTTGGTCACCATACATTTATCATAGTCATATTCAAATAGTAAAATTGTTTACACTTTCTACACTAGCAATCTTTGTACTTTCGTCTTCGGATTCTTGTTGAAGTGGAAAAGCCTCCTTAGTTCCATCGGGTTCCTTTGGATTTTCTGATAGCTCTGTAATTTCGTTAACAACAAGAATTATTCCGTCATCATCCAAATGTACATGAAGCACTGGAAAGGAAAGGCAATTTTCAAGTTATCAACTTGTGTTATTTCCTCAGATGCCATGTTGTGAGAGTCAAAATTTTTTTTTTTTTTGAAAAGACTTAAGCTATAATTAGTATCAACACTCGACAGACCTATGTACACTCTTAGAACATTTTCTGAACTTTCCAAGAAAGGAGGGTCATCAGATGATAGGAGAGGTTGGGAGGGGCGTGTTTTTCTTTTTTCAAACTAATTATCAGTACTGTGGAAGATTCACCCCTTTCTCTCTGTTTACCTAATGCCTTTCCAGATCTATATGTATGTCTTGTTTGCGTAAAATCTTGTAATGATTTTTGGGTCAGCTTTAGATGAACATTACCATTAATCTCATGTCTATCCGAGGCTGTCTGAAGACACATAACAGCATAAAAATTAATAAGCGTCGATTACATTGACGGTGGGAAAAAGGGATAATCTTTTTTCTGTTTTTGTTTTTTTTTTTTTCAAATTGCGTAGTCACCACCAAAAGATTTCCGTACCTGCTTTGGCAGTGCAAAGCCTACGTCTACGCATTTTGTGCATAGAAACTGTGAAACGAGTGTGAAGGCAATTTGGTTGCCTGAAAAAGTGTTTAAACTGTTTTTTATTACCAAAAATAGACACCAATGGAAGCACTGTTGGATTGCACTTAGGAATGAACTACAACCAAAATTTTCACTTACTTACGTAAAAGCGCACTGGCACGATATGTTACAAGCTTAAGGACCACGTCATGTTTTTTATTTCTCTTTGAAAAAAAAATTCTCTAGTAATTCATTAATGGTCTACTAATACATTACTATTATTCAAGTCATTGTTTGTCTGAGAAAATGAAGTTTAAGCCTCATAATTTGCACTTTCTATGGTCAGCTAGATCCCTATTTGAATTAAGGTAATTATGTATTGAATAAACAGAAAAATCAAGACTAAATATATTCTGTAAAACTAACAAAGGGAAAAAGACTTTTGTCCCTAGACCCAAACTCTCTGATTTACCACAAAAAAAAAAAAAAAAAATCTGCAGTCGCACTTTGCCTAGTGATCTGAGCAGATCTGGTCATAATATTGATTGCTGATGCTAATGTTTTAGCAACATGGTATCATGAACTGAGTTGGCAATGTAATGATTCAAGAAAGTCAGTTCTCAAAAATTATTAATCAGAAACCAGTTGAGACTATGTTAATAAGAAAAAGGTTCTAAAGAAGGGCTGCATTCCTCTATGCAAAGAGAGATAATGTGGGCGGACCAAAAAGGGGTCTCTTATAATACTAATAATACTTTAATTTTTTTTCCATAGCTTTAGAGTCTGTTGCCCCAAAACTCTTTCTCTTGTTTTATTATCTTCTTTGCTTTATGATGCATAGCACAAAATCATCATTTGTGATATCTGGATAAAAAATGATTAAAAAATTTGCCTCAAAATTCTTTCGGATGATTGACCATAATCTTATAAAGGAAACTCTAATTACCCGTACTATCAAGGTCAATGTTTTCAATGTAGGAACATGGAAAGGAAGACAAACGTAGTGATGAAACTGATTAGCTCAAGAAAAACTTATGTCTGAAATAATTATAAATTATTATTCATGTATCGCTTAAACACGGATGTGTGACAATTAATTTGGCGTCTTTACAAAAATACACCATTTCCGAATTCGAGACAAAGTAAAAGTCCCCATAAGTTGGTTTTTCCTGTTGATGAGACCATTCAACTCCGGAAATGTTTTTTTTTATGATAGACCTTGTCAGACTGCTCCGGCCAGTCATCCGGAGTGACTAAAGCTGTCTAACCTTTACAAGAATACGTGCAGAACATTGGTTTGACACAAATCACAGCCATGGAAGCTGAAAGTCTAGGTGTGATTCGTATTCGCTTTCGAAATTTCCGATTATTGCGAAACAGAACAATGGACTGTTCAAGCCCCACTCGTGTTCACCGCCATACTGACAATGATTGATAAATTGAGTCCCACCACCAGCTGGTGAGCAGCCTACGGCTTGGCTGTCACTGACTGCAGTATGAGATCATTTTAGGGTCAACTGCTCTTGAGTGTGCACGATGACACCATTGCTTTAGTGTGGACTGTTTGAGAATTTACACACAGCAATTTTTACATCGAAGAAGCAATTTCTTGGTAGACACGTCCAGGAAGTTAATCTTAACACCCTCCAGGTCCTTATGTTAGACTGATATCTTTTGTTGTTGTTGTTGATGGTGTTTTTCATGGCAGTAGCAAACAATTTCAAGAGACAGACGAATATGCATGGGCTTTGCTTTTTAAAATTTTATTTCCTGAACATAAAGGTCTTGATTGATTAAGCCCACTGAGCTAGCCCAAAGCGGAAAGGCCCGCAGATGTCGGCGGTTAGAGAGGCTCTCCTTATTGCTCTGCCCTCCTTTCTTTGTGTGACTCGCTCGGTTTCTTTTTATGCCCCCGCCACAATCTTCTACTTTCTCTCCATCTCAAAAGCAGACTCGTACAATATCAACACGAGTTCAGATCCTTTATACTTCCTGGTAGCTGTGCCTGCTGCACCATGTCAAATTACCAAACTTCGCTACACATCTTGTGTTTGCAATGAAATTATCGAAAACATATTTAATCTTTTCGGTACAAATTTGTAGTGGAAAAAAGAAAGGTGAAAAATGTTTCAAAATGGTATATTAATATAATAGTGTAACGGGTTTAATCGATGAGCTTTGCCTGTGTTTTTTATGAAAAGAAATAAGTAAAGGTATCAGTGATGCCTTTTTTTTTCAAGAGAAAAAAACCCACCCAAATAAACGCAACAATTTTTTAATGGAAAGAAAAAAAAATTCGCAAGGATACATTAAAAGACATTTTCATGACAGCAAGATTCCCCTCCTCCCCCTCCTTTTTTTTTTTTTTGCTCAGTAATTTTTCAATTTTAATTGCCATTTTATTGTAAGATAATTTTTTTTTTTACATAAAACAAAGAGAGACCTTACCAATTACAATATGTAATAGACAGACATTAGTCTGGTGGTTTAAATGAAGTGATTTTTTAAAATCCACCCCTCGAGGAAAGGATGGTGTAACCGAATGAACACACCCAGCAACCGTAATTTCTTCATCCTGTTCACGTGACAGATCCTTAGCTCAAACTCATGTAACTCTTTTCCTTTCACATTTTAACTACTCCTTCGGTACAATAAAGTGTCGAGCGAACACCTTGTTGCACGCATGATTCAATAATGAACAACAATGAAAACTGCTTCATTTTTTTTTTTTTTTTTTAAAGTTTTGATAACAGTTTGCGGAATCACCTTCTCTATTCGCTTTATTTTCTCCCTCACGCAATAAAATAAACTTTGGGAATCTCCGTTCACAAGTGAGGTGACGTTCTTTTTTAGCCGTTCGGTAGTATGTTTTTTTTTTTTTTTATTTTGCTTGTCTTTGTTTTTTGTTTTTCTAAACATCAGATGATAAAATAATAACTTATTCTAGTAATAAATCTCCATTCGTGTAATAAAACAGTCATAGATTTGTGATTTTTTTTTTTTTTTTTTTTTTGCGTGCCTTAGCAGAAATAAGCATAGCGACACGTCAGAGAAACTTTTCTTTGAAGCAAAAATATATACATGCAATGTTGAAACAAAAAAACAATTCTATTGGTGTAGATGGTGTAATTAAAAACAAAACAAAACAGAAACACACACACAAAAAAACAAAAACAAAAAAAAACAACACTAAATTTTCGGTAATATGTTCACCTAAAACGTATACCAGTCTTAATAACAAAAAAAAATATATAATTATATAGGATCTGAAAGAAAAAAAAATAAATGTTCATAAATATTGCAATTATTCGTCTAAAAATAATGCAAAGGAATTTTTGGCGTGATTGGCTCTCCGGAATCGAAACCTCGTCTTTTACATGTTTTTTTTTAAATTTAATTATTTTTGTTAATGTGATCCCATCTCCGCCATGACAGCTCTATGTAACGCCCCATTTTTTTCTAAAAAAAGACGCCACCCCACTTTTCTGGCTCTTCTGCTCTCACTTTTAGGGATTTATTGTTTTTTTTTTCTTTGTAAAGTTAAGTAAAGAGAGGATCATTGCAAAATACCCAACAACTTATAACATTTTATTGATTTTAGTATCACTATGACTTACTCAATACATTCATAGGCCTTCATAATTTACATTCCTTATGGCTATTAATTTATAATTTATCTATCAGACTTAGTCCACGATAGCAAAGTTTGAAAATTTTACAAGTTTGTCTATAGAACCTAAATCTTTTTCAAATCACCGGGCAAGATATTAACTTTCCTGTCTATAAATATATAACCTTTTCAAATAAAATAAGACACCAATACGCGAATCTATTTGTTACATATCCTAACTCTTTTGAAGCAGTATGAACAAAAAATCCTACCACTCTTACCATCGTATTTTACGGTTCAATCATTATGCTGTTTTTAGTAGTATTTACACATCTGGATCTTCTTAATAAGTTGATTATTTTCAACGATTTCTGTTTTTTTTTTTTTTTTAAATAAGGAATCAATTTCTATTGTATTTTAATAAGGTTAGTATTTCAAGACTGGAAAGTTGATAGATTATACCTTTTGACTGTTTTGAAAGAAATTGAGATTCTAATTCTAGCGGCTAAATTATCGAAACTGCATTCGGCCTTAGCGTTATTAGAGAAATAAACACTTATATGAAATGTGTTTACATATATTCAGAACATCACAGTGATCTTAAAATCAATAAAGGGCTAGAAGTTTTGTTGATGGAATTATACTAAAATCGCTTAAATTTTCACGACACAAACCACCTCGCCATTGGAGCTGTTGATCGCTAGTGAATTATTTCAAACTTATCTCATATCTAAAGATAGTTTGAAGATCAGTTGGAATAACTGATAAGAGTGCTCAACTGTGGGAGTTTTTCATAGATATAGAAGATCTTACCTTAAATTCTCTTATATATATATATATGTTTGGTAGATCTAGATCTGTAAAAAGAATTACAAATGTACCATAAAATACGATGTCATGTTTGATGTTTGGCCCAACTGGTTTTTAAATCGCTTTTTATACCTTCTGTTTGAAAAAAAAATGTTATAGTTATGGTAAGCTTCTGTAAATAGACTCACTTAAAACTTCAAAACAAGGAAAGAACTGAGAGCTTAAATTTCTTCTCGCTTACACTTCTTTTCTTTTCATTTCGCGGTAAATGTCTTCTTTCTCCTCTTCTTCGTCTTCAAGTCCCCTTCTTTTTTTAACCCCCCGAGGCTGCATTGAAACGGATGTTATACTATTATTAGCATTATGGCCAAATTTCCCATGTGCTTGTGATATTATGTTGGCAAAATATGCAAGTAGGCTTGACTATCCTAAAATTGTGTATATGTATAAGCCCATCTAGCTTTATAACACCGTCCAGATTTTTATTTAACCCGATAATGCATTTTAGACCTTCAGCCCACGCGTTGCAAATTTCGCGAGAAGTCGCCCTTATTATTTTCTTGCCTAAGATTTTCCAGGAAACGCTGGCAATATCTCGCCTGATTTTGAAGAGAATGGCGCATTGACGTACCGCTAGCGCGCTTTTAATCCATTGATCTACTGAAGGGGAAAAAGCAAAAGAGCAACTAATTTTTAAATCCTTTTTCCATTATTGGGGATTACTAGAGGGAATATCAGGCCATGACAACAATGAGGACAACTAAATACTTTTCACATTGAGTATGTCCCTTCAGCGCTATGTTAGAGTTCGTCAATTAATTCCATCACAATTTTTTGTTTGTTCCGAAAGCGTCCCTTTCAAAGGAGTATTATAGAAAAAATGTTATCGTTATCCAAATATATATTAATCTATCAGCTTTTTAATACCTTATTCCAAAAATTATATCGAATTGAAAATTTTGAATCCTTTTGAATTTATTTAATATAAATAATATTATATAATAAATATATATTTTATATATTAATATAAATCCTGATCTTCATTTAATGTTCACATTGTTGCCAATAACTGGTCCAGGGAGTATTGTTTTCTTCGTCAAGTTATTCTATTTTCCGCACAACAGTATTGTATTTTCATATTTATAACCCTATTTTTGTTTTGCATGACCAAGATTTGAATAAATCAATTTTGAAATGCGAGAGAAGGAAAAAAAAACCCAACCCATTAGCACTTGAAAGTTGATCAACATCAGATCTAAGTGTTGTTTTATCTATTTTGTCCATATAATCTCATATCCGATGCTTGTCTTTCGAATTTTTGTTCCATTCTCTCACCCATGTACACGACGGATCCTTAGACTTATATTAATACGCCCAAGAGTTGATTGTTTTTTTCGTTCTTCAGAAATTAATCTCATAAAACAATCTTTTTAGTACTCAATGGCCATTTCAAGTTAAGCTGCTCTTCATCCTTATCTATGCTTTTTTCCCCCTCACCACAATCATACTTGTGAACAGAAAGTCTTTTATGTTCTGATTTGGCTCAAGCTTTAAGTTTCAATAGAATATAAACTCAGTCTTTATCAAGCTAAGATTTATCAAACTATCATACCTGAAAAAATAAATATTGCCAATTTCTCATGTGCAACGCGCACAATTAAAATCTGACTTTTTTTTTTTTTTTTTTTTTTTTTTGGGGGGGGGGGGGGGGGGCGGGGGGGGGGGGGGGGGGGGGGGGGGGTGTTTCCGGATGCAGACCAATATTAATATCTAACTCTAGGTTTTTGTAGCTATCTCAGTTATTTATAATTTAGTGTCCTTTTATTAAATAAAACACGTTACAGTACAACAATCTACTAGAAGAATCCTTCAGTCTTAATGCGCTGCATTTCTTTTTCTTTTCATGTTTCTAAAGCCCGATAATGTTAGATCCCAGCTGCACGGTTGGGTGCGGAAGTTAAAGAGAACGTTTAAAAAAAAATAATTCGTGATCTCATTATAAACGAATTGACGTAAAGGTATGTGGGCTATTCTCTTCCCTCATTCCACCATCGAATAAAAGTTCTTTAGGGTCCTCTAGTTGTGATATTAAATTTAAATAATTTAAAGTCGCTTAAATAAAGTCTTTAGGGTGTTATTCGAGGTTAGTTGAGGTTTTCTCTGGATCATCGAGTGCACAATGAAAGTCTTCAGTTTTAGGCGACGACAATAAAACACCTTTTTCATGTTGACACCGTGACATGAAAATACGTAACCCAACTGTAGGCCTTGAACTAGATTAAACTAGTTTATATTTCTAGGTGCCTTTTACTCGGGTCTGACTCCCTCGGATATATACATGTATTATAATTAATATTATATAATATAACATACTTCTTTTGGAAGGGGAAACAGATCCGAATCAGTTGATTGTGGTAATGCGGTAATTTTTTTTTTGTCCCGTTTAAACATTACTTTCAGTACAAAAGGCTTTTTATTATACATGTATTTTTATTTATCTATTATCCCCTTTCTCTACTCGTTTTCCATAGCCATTTTTTAGCGGGGAGGGGAGAGGAGGAAATGGACGAAAAAAGATGTGTGTTGGGGAAGGTGTTGTTCAACTTGACTGCTTCGAAGTTTAGCAAGTCAAAACTCAAAACGTTGAGTTAAAAACATGCAGTCTGCCCATGCTCGGCTACCCCAGATCCCTTCCTCTGAGTCACGTGCTGTGCTGTTACTCGACAATATCAGTTATTGACCAAGGTCTGCTACAAGACAAATTTTACAGAACCGCAATTTGTGATTTCAAAATTATAACAAATATGAAAAGGTTGCGGTGCTGAGACAGGGTTTCACCTGTGCCATTTTGTGCATACAATAACAAGAAACGACCAGTGTTCTCTTTATTATTGCACAGCTTGGCGTGCAGTTCAGACAAGAGGCATGCCTGTGTAGATGACTGACTGACTCAGCACTTGACTGGAGTCCCCTTTACAATTTGAAAAACAACTTACTATCTAGTTTTTTTTTTCTTCTTCGGGAATTTCCGAAATAAAATTTGTTATCAGCCAATTATCTATCATCGCGGCAAATTTTCCGATTTTAGAATATATTAAAAAAAAAAAATGGATTATCGTTTGTTTGAAAGGTGAAATGAAGTGCGCCTTGTAAGCCACGACATTCGTTATTTCATTTCCATATGATATGGGGTATCAATAATTATATATCTTTAGCTATATAATTTCCATTGAACTATGCGTCATTTTAAGGCTTTTCAAGGAGGAAATAGGTAAACTATTTTCTTAAACATATCCTCTAACTACTTCATAATACGGTAGAGGTGTTAGTGTTTTGATCGAAATAATCTCCAGTTTGTGTCACTGGTATTGATAAAAGAAGTGGCGTTTGTCACATGGAGCTTCTTCAGATAACACAAATTTATTTGTGTCAACAAACGTGTATGGATTTATGACCTGGTTGATCTTTAGCTTATGCTTGAGTACAAAATATATTATATGGTTGAATTACATCCACAATTCTTAGTTGAAAACATTCAGTAAGTTTCTTGCTGTCGGCCTGAGTAAGCTTAAATTGATGTATAATAATCACAGCATTTGTTTTGACACCCTCAACCCCCACCCTATGATACAACTGTTAGAGCACAGCATTTCTGGGGACAGTCACGACTTTATCACCTTACTGGATCCCTCACGGGGCAGACTGACATAATCTGGAGAGAGAGAGAGAGAGAGAGAGAGAGAGAGAGAGAGAGAGAGAGAGAGAGAGAGAGAGAGAGAGAGAGAGAGAGAGAGAGAGAGAGAGGGGGGGGGGGGGGGGCGGGGGGCGGGCGGGCGGGGAGCTTTGCATTGATCGGACCCTGTGTGGTTATACAAAAATGAGGTGTCCGCTTCACAGCTCCTATCCGCCCTCACATAAGATTGTGCATTGGCATTCCGGCTCTCCTTTGCTGCTGCGCTCAGCCATTTTGTAAATCCATATTTATGTAGTGAAATAAGTCTGTTTATCCAGACTATTCATGACACTCTCCATGGCATTCATTTAAACGTCTTCTCTTAAATAATAATTAAAAAAAAATTTTATTTCGTTTTAGATTTCTCAAGTATATTCAGCCTAACAATACAGCGAATTTTAGAACACTCGTCAAAGTAAACACACAAGCGATTAATATACGATCTTGGCGATCCCTGAACAGACCATTTATTAAAACAAACAAACTAACACACACACAAAAAAAAACAAAAAACAACAACAATAACTCGAAAAACTCCACTCCAACCCCTACTCTTCTGAGCCTCTCCCCTTCCACTCAAGTGCTGCGTGGCGACAGGAGATGAGAAAGGGGTGTTAATGCCGTTAAGTTGACCCACTGTGCATGCACTGTGCACAGACTGCAGACCAGTCACAAGATCTGCTAACTACTGTGCTAAGCTTGGCGACTTGGAAAGCGCGATCTAGATCTAGATTGAAGTGGAAAACATTGGGGCTATGCAACAGAACGAGTGTTTATAAACCAAGGCTCTGCTAGTCTCAAGTCATTCTTTAGTGATAGGCCCAAGGTTTCCGATCGGGTCTCTGTCATCACACATTAATCATAACATTAGCGCAGCCTAGCAGTGGTAAGTAATTTAAACCACGTAAGGTTATTGCGTTTATCACCATCATTATCAACGTTCTTCAAAGAAGCGAATTATGCAATAAGATCGAACTGATGCGGTCATAATTATAATTTACAATAATAATATTGACACGATGTCTCCCCAGGAATGTGCTGTATGTTATTATAGTTATAACGTGGCTAGATTTATTTCACGTTTTTGATTCAAATTTTGGTTGCCTGAATTGACTTAAGGGCATGGGTCTTTAATCCTTTCTCGAGGGAAACATTTTAGTTTAAAAAAAATAATTGGTCTGAACTGAAAACAAAAATTTATGTTGATCAATGAACATTCTTGATGCACCAGTAGTTTAACAAACATAATTAAAAAGTTAAAGGAAAATTATTGAAACAGTTATATTCAGAGCTGGTTTAGCTTGTTTGAATGTTGATAATCCTTCAAAAAGCTGATCTTTCAGATTCACTTTTCACGTTGCATGATGAGCCTTACCTTCCTCCAATTTTTTTTCTGCTTTGGAAGTATTTGAATTTGATTTCTGTTGACATGAAATTGTGAAAGGATCCAATGGTAGTTCCCATTTGTCTTAAAAGTAAAAGATGATACAGCTTTCATCTGAGAGACCAAACTAAAACTGTGTCATGGCTATGATGAAGCTATTACTTGTCAAACACATTTCCATTAACTCAGGTGCTTACCAGTGTTGAATTCATGCTATCTGATACGAAATTGTGAAATACAGAGGAGTTGAAAGTAATCTCAGAGAACTATAATTCCTAACATAAAATAGGTTTTATTTTAAAGGCATTGTAATCTTTTAGAACTTCTCATAAACTAGTAAAATGTTTCACCTGTAAAAGTTATTGAAGACATACTTAGCGGATGAAAATTGAAAACAAAAAGTCATGGTGTTATTGTGCCTCTTGAAAAATCACCAAAATCACATGTACTTAAGTTATTTAGCTTGGATCCAGACTAGAATGTTTGAAAAAAATATATCACCCAGATTTGTCCTATATTTGATAGACCTTACTTTGGATTAGTTAACAAGTTTACTTTAAGTTCTGATATATCTTGCTTTTGGAGAAATGAGTTTGTAAAAAGATTTAGTAATAAGAAATAAAGAAAATTTTGTGCTTTGGTTTGGATGAAGTTTAAACTTCTAGGAATCAAATGGATAGCTTTGAATGAAATTGACTGTGATTCAATCATATTCACATTTTATTTCTTTTTTTTTTTTCTCTCAGAGTCGATACATGATGTTCTTCATATAAAGCTTCAACCTGCTACCCAGGATTGCAGATACAATGTCAGATTCTGACAAACACAGGTTCTTTTTAATGGAGCAACTGGAAGCAATAGGGTTTGTGATCTACTGTCTAAATGTTTGGATTATTTTTTTTTTCAGAAGTTGAGGTGGGGTTAGCAATGAAGAGGCTTTAGCCCACCCTGATCTGCATTTGGATTTGAAAGGCTAAAAAAGAAAAATGATATATAATTGCACATGTGCAATAAAGAGATGTCAATTAAATTGTATGAATTACCCATTTAGCACCCAAGATCTATTACTAAAACATATTATTTTGTTTTACAAAGGTAAACTAAGATATCTCAAAAAGTCAAGTTACAGCATTATTTTGCTTTATAAAGCTTTTTAAGATTCCTTAAACATTAAAAAAATTTCTACATATGTTAATATCCATTTGGGCTCGGAGACTCCTCACTTAATTACTTAATCTTGTTGGTCAAACAATGACTTGGAAATAGGTTCATGAACCAGATGCTTGATAATATGGTTGCAATAGGTGCATATGTTTTTTTTTTTTTAAACTTAAATTATTTTATGATCTTTTATTTTCTTCCAATGAATTTATTCATATATATCTCATTGACATTACCAGTCAGTTCTATAACCATGTTGTTTATCTTCATTTAATTTATAAATAGAATTATACACAATTATATTTCCTTCACATTCTTTGCTTTTGTGAAAAAAAAAATTATCCAAAGCCTCTAAAATTCCCATTGCGCAGTCATATTCGTATTTGAATAGAACTGCTTTGCTATTTAGCTTCCCCAGAAAGTTGTTAAAATGCCGGAAAGGTGTTATTTAGGTGTAATATCCTTGTTGAACTGTTTTGCTCATGTCTTATGGGAAGTTTTTCATCCCTTTACTTCTAGTGAATGGTCACAAAGAGTGGTCATATTGGCTGATTTGTCAATAGCACTTTCTTATAGACATGACCTGAGCCCACAAAAAAATACAAATCAATGCAAGTTGCGGTTATATCTACTTGATACAAAAAAAAACTGGGAATATGTTCATCTTATATATTTTGAAATAATTCATTACTTGTTTTAGACACTCTAAATTTAAGACAAAAACTCTATTAATTTTTTTCTTTAGTTTTTATTCATAAGAGTAGTTGCATAGCATACATTCTCTCTCTTTATAGATTGGTGTTATGGAACTTAAAAACTTCTTTTGCTGGAAAATAAATTTTTATGAAGATGAGATTTTCTTTGACAAAATTAAATTTGTGTCATTGTGCTCATGATAAAACATTATCCTAGGGGGAACTGTTTATGTCTTATATGAAACTTTTAAAATTTTTTTTTCGTGAATTCAGGACCAGATGTGAAGAGTCTTCAGTTCAAGAAGATTTTGTGAAGCACAAAAATATTTTTAAGACTGAGAATGGATTTAAAGAAGGTTATGAAAAATATTCTAAAGAAGCACAAGATAACACATCTCAGGAATCTTTGGAAAAGACAGAGTTTTCAAAGATTGAGAATAAAAGTGATGAAAGCAGTATGAAATGTACAGAAAATCAGAAGGATGAAATCAACAAAATGAAAAAATCAAGGAAAGAAGGCAATTGCTGTCCAACAAATGAAAATGATCACAGTAAAATTGGTTTTATAGAAAATAATGCAGAAAGAGGAAATCAGTGCCAAGTGAGCCTGAAAAGAGGTAGTTCTTGTCCATGTTTTGAATTCCAAAATTGTAAAATGAGCCTCAAAGAAAGCATCTGTGAAAAATCATACAGTTGCTTTCTTAAGCAAGAAAGCCACACTTTGTTAAGGAAGGAGGATAAAGCCATCATGAATGAAGCATTGAAGGATTCTCAGAGGACTTCAAATCCTCAAGGGTTCTCAAAAGATTACATCAATGTTACCAAAAAGTATGCAGCATGTATTCTTGATAAAATTGTGCAAAGGGAAATCATGACATTGACAAAGTCAAATAGGATTTCCATGGACAACAAAAATATTAAGGAAACAGCGGCAACAAATGATAATTCTCAGGAAGATTCTGAAAAACTGAAACAAAATGAATGTGAGGAAACTTCCATGAAGGAATATTACTTTGATGAGACCTTTGAGAAAGAAAATTCAGTTAGCACAAAGGCAATTAAACATGATTGCTACATTGAAAACATGAGCAGTGGTCAGATTGGAAACAATGTGAGTATCCAAGGTGATAGGGATGGCTATTCAAGAGAAGAGAAGGAAGAAAATGATATGAGAGAGGTAGAAAAGATACTGCAGTGCAACATTTTGGACAGCACTGATGCCATGGATGGCACACATATGGAAACAAACTTAACAAGCTTGTTTTCACCAGATTTACTCGACGAAAAACCTTGTGAGAGTGATGATTATGATGAACAAATCAAAATGGGAAGCTATGAAGAAATCAGTATGGGCAAACGCACAACTTTTTCAACTGATTTCTGTGAATTTGAAGAAATGAGTTTGCTAGATGGATTACCAACATTTGTCAGTCAATCTTTTCATTATAGGGATGAACATTTGAAAGACTTGTCTGAAGAAATGTGCTTCAATTTTGAAATTGACTGTTCATTTTCTTTTCCCTCTGATTCATGCAAACATGAGAATGATGATGAGCTAAAAATGTTGTATAGCCAAGAAATTGATAAGCAAAAGAAGGCTATGTGGCCTTTGAATGAGCTATCAACAACAGAGTCTACTGAAGGCTGGTTTTGTTTTCAAAACAACATTGTTTTGGATACCTTGAACATGGAATGTGAGAGTGTTAGTTTTGTGAAAACAGTCGCCAGTCTGAGAGATTTGGATATCAACATCTTGGAAAGCTTGAGATTGATGAAATGCACGAGTAAAAATGTATTTTCAAGTGTCATCCATCCTCTTATTTCCCCACTAAGCAGCAGCAGTTGCAATTTTTCACATGAGACCATTCATGCTTGGGAGATCATAGATTCAGACAAGATAGTGAAATCTAAGGAAAAGGCCTGCTTACCTTCTCTTAGGAACATGAAGGAGGAGATGGAAAAAGTTGATGTGCCCAAAAAGTGCTTCAAAGCTTCAAGTTCTATTATATCAATAAAGAAAATGAAGAATATCTCAACTTTTCATGATGAAGATAAAAACAAATCTAAAAACGCAAAAGAACGCCAGCCACTTAAAACAGGCTATTCTTCCAAAGAATTTAATGGTCTAAAAACAAATTATACAATGATTAAAGGAAAGAGGGGTGGAACAAGAAAGAACATGCTTAAACAGGACATAAAGAAAAATGCTAATTGCCCTAGTGGTGAGCATGGATTTCACTATCACAAGGCTGACAACAACCCAAAAGCACCTCACACAAAAAATGGAAGAGTTTACCTTTTTAGGAAGCAACTCCGGAAAAGTGGTGTCCATGTAAAAAAGAAGTTTCAAAGAAAACACAGCAGTATAAATCTGATGGGCAAGCAAACAGGTTTGTTGATGCTCTTTTAGTTCATCTTTCTCTCTCATTCTTTCTGTCACTCTCTTCACTCTCTGTCTGTCTGTCTGTCTGTCTGTCTGCCTGTCTCTCTCTATCAGTCACTTTCATGGGACCTCTTTTCTGTTTTTCTTTTAAACCCACGTCACATCTTTTCTCTACCCTTTTGCTCAAATATACTTATTCTTGCAAATTTGATTCTGACCTTATTCTGTAATGAAATAAATTGTTTCTATTGACTTTTCTTTTAATGCAAATTTTGACTTTCTGAGCAAAATTTGTCATCATATCATTAGAACGAATGTACCATTAAAAACATTTCTCTTGGGTCTGCTTTGATGCATGGCATACATGTAAAGTAGTAGTAGTAGTAGTAGTAGTAGTAGTAGTAGTAGTAGTAGTAGCAGTAGTAGTAGCAGTAGTAGTAGCAGTAGCAGTAGCAGCAGTAGGAGCAGCAGCAGCAGCAGCAGTACATCTGCTTTTGCTAAATATATCCTCATATAGTTTACTGTTATGCACACAGATCTACCCAGCTCCAGCAAATCACTTCATGCAAACCTACAAGTAGGCAAGTTTCGCCAACACACAGGTGATAAGGGTAGCCAGCGAGGTGATTCTGGTGCCAGAGCCACAGCTAATGGTGGTTCTGAAGGTGGAGGAACTGGGCGACAAGGCGGAGGCTCAAGATCTGCAAGACGTCTTCAGGTATTGGTGTAAAGAATTTTTAAGTGTATCCATGGAAATTTTGTTTCATATTTTGAAAGCATAGATAATTGCAGATGGTAATATTTCCTTCTCTGGATATATGTTCTGAAGACTTGGCTTCATGATATTAGTAACAATAATATTTAGTAGGAGAAGTAATAGTAGTAGTAGTGGTAATGCTTATAATTATAACAATAATAACTAATAATAATAATAATAATAATAATAATAATAATAATAATAATAATAATAATAATAATAATAATAATAATAATAATAATAATAATAATAATAATAATAATAATAATAATAATAATAATAATGATGATGATGATGATGATGAGGTAAACATTGTGTTAAGCTTTTAGTTCATAAGATTTCTCATAAGTATTACATTACAAATAGCAAGTTCTGACATACTGAAGTAAATAGCTGTAAGCCCAATCAAAGGCAAAACTGTTTGAACATTTGGGGAGGGATTGAGTTACTAGATTTTGTTCCCCAAAGGTCATTTGGAAATCAGATATTTTTCTGGAAATGTTCTAATGTGTGTGATGGCGAAAGTTTATATTTAGATAAAGGCTTGTAAACTGTAAAGTGGAAAAAATTCCTCTTTTTTCAGTTAACTCAAAAGTGATTAAAACTTGGGTATTTTCTCAAAGAAAATTGAAAATGTCATGCATTATTGTTACTATAAACACTTAAAAATTTCATATTAATGACACTGGATTTATTAAGACTGTGATAGATATATGAGATATTACTGTAGCATTTTCAAAATTCTTTCATAGCAAATGCAGGGAGTTAAATAATTCTCTGGGGAAAAATCATTCTAAGGGATAACATTATATATTTATATTTATTTTACAAACTTGGCATTAACAAATTAGTAGGGATGAATATATTGTGCCTTCATTTGCTTACATTTATTCATTTCTAATAAACCTCATTATGAAGGCAAGGAAAATGTTCATTTGTTTGAAGAATGTTTGTTGGTGAAAAAACTACTGAGGTTAAATTTTTCTATCCCTTTTTTTTAGGGTTCTGGAGGAGGCAATCAAGGCTTTGGCAGTGGTGGGGATGATCCAGATGACCATAATAACAGGAAAACCAGAGAATATGGTAATGGGCATAAGTGCAACACCACTGATGATGAAAATGGTGATGATGATAAAAGTGAAAAGAAAGCGTATAGTAAAGGCAATGGCAACTGTCTTAAAAGAAACAGTCATCAACACAACGAAGCCCATGCGAAACATGCTCCTGCCAGTGCCCTTCCAAATCTTCCCAAGCCAAACTGGGATGCATCCACCTTGAGGCAGCGGCAAGCTAAGGAATTAATGTTTCAAGATGACCCCCCTGGGTCCAGCCAAACAAGTCCTCTTAAGCTCTTTCTACCTCCTGTGAGCAGCCAAAATGAGAGGGTAGATTTGATGGTGCCATGTTCTACCCCAGTCCCCAACACAGTGGCTGGGAATGGGCTCAACAGTGCAGATCAAAGTAGTAGAAAACATGGTGTGATATCTATCACACAACTGTGTGAGATCATTGGATCTGCTGTGAGTTCTGCTCTTTCATTTGTTTTTAAGAACTTTTTTCAAGCAAGATCAGAGTAAAGCAGCAATTTGTCAGAAATACACTCTCATCAACTTATATTAATATTTCTTGCTAGTTAAAAACAATTAGACTGGATAAAGTTTATCTTCTGGAAAAGGAAATTTTCTTTTAGTTGTGATAACTTCCTCATGTAAATTTCATTTTCTTTAAAGCAGGTATTTATCCTATTATAAATTTATATTTTCAAGACTATTTTTTGTGTTCAGTGAAAACCTGTGCATTCAGACAGAATGAGCCCTTTTAACTTTTTTCTCAAAAATATTTGGAGTAATTTTTTAATTTCATTTTACTTTTATTCCCTTCAGACAATTGATGCAAATGTACCATCAGGACTGTTTGAGCAATTTAACATTTGTTTAACAAAGTGGATGCATGATCTGTCTTTTGGTCTGCGAGAGTTGAATGATGCCACAGAGGTAGGAAACATAGTCTCAGATTCTACACTTGCTATAAACTCCTCTACAAGTACTTGTGGTGTGACTGCAACATCAGCAGATGGTAGCCTGCTCCAACCACCTGGAATAGAAAAGACACCTCCTAAACTTTGTAACGCATCAGAGTCTCCCTCTTCCTCTTTGAGTTGCACTGTTTGCCTGATGGTTTCTGGTCTTGTGACACATCTCTCCCATTGTCGACAGCCTCAATGCATGCAGTGTGCACAAATTCTCAATCTCATGACACAGCATGCTCGAAGCTGTGTTGGAAAAAACAGGCCTCAGCATCGCATCACTAGCTCAGACCTATGTTACAAGATCTGCAAGAAAGCAGGATGGAACTCAGAAAATATATCTTGTGACTCTGCATCTTTCAAGGGAAAGGTCAGTGACTTTTCTTCTTAGTTGAAAGTCAGAAACTCTGGCCTTAAATTTAAAGATACAACTTATTTACACTTGAAAAAGCACACATTTTCTTACTGTTATCCTGTGTGACCAACATATATTTTTTTTTCACTCTCTTCTTTCTCTCTCTCTCAGTGTATCTGTCTGTCTGTCTCCCTTTCCCTCTTTCACCACTATCTGTCTCTCTTTCTCTATTCCTTCATTTCTCTCTTGAGGTGAAAGGCACTGATAGTAAATGAGATGAAGATTATTTACTCTTTTTTTAAAGGTTGAATTGACTAAGTAAATAAAATTGTTTACTGCTAACACCATTAGGATTTTTATGCTGAAGCAACTCATATATCATACATGATCCATAAAATTTAATTCTTGCACTTATCAGGATTGCCCATCAAAAGAGACTCCAGATGCAGACTCTAAAATGTAGCAGAAACCCAACTATCACCTCGCTCTCTTCTCTCACAAAAGTAAACCCAACATTCCTTAACCTCTACCCTCAAAAAAGAGTTATGGAAGAACTTAGTAATCAAACACACCAGCCAAAAAATTAAAGCATTTTTCAATATCTTTGTTTCAGGAGATTAGTTGAAATTACTTAAATAAAAATAAAGTTAGAATTGTCTATACCGGTTGATTTGTAACATCAGTCAATGCAATGAAGATTAAAGAGAAATTCCCACACTCAAATTTTGGTTTCTTACTGCAGCTATAGCAATGATAACCACTGTAGCCAACAGCCTCCACTGGTGCAGGTAGCACATGGCACATGCCACTTTGCACCCACACGCAGTGATAATTGATATTTGAAATTGAATGTGGAATTAAAGATTGGTGTAATTGGCAGCAAATTTAAAATATTGTCATATCAATTTTTTACCCCTCCCTCGTAGGGGTAAATTATCTGTACCTATAGAAGAAATACAAACAAGCTCTTATAGAGTCTCAAAATCAGCATATAGTGTCACAAATTTTGAATAATACCGTAAATAAACCATTATGTTTTACGCTTATATCTTTCACTGATGATGCAGCAATTTGTCTAGGTCATATTTGCATGAGACTCAATCAGAGGGAAAGCAAATAGATCTCTTAGTACTTAATATTTTAACGTTTTTGTAACTTCACTATTGCTAAAGATGGACCTTTAAAGGAATGGGCAAAATTAAATGCAGCTATTGCACAATCACCTGAACCAATAAGCAATACTTCCTTGTAAGCAGTGCAGGGTATATCTTTAATAAATAGGGCCGTAGCAGACGATAATGGTGTGCACATCATGGCTTTTATTTATTTGTTTATCTCTACTTCAAATGAAACGCAAAATTATATGCCAATAAAGAATCAAACAAAATTGATCACTATTTTTTATGATAGGATAGACCAGGAATTTTTCAAGAAAAGAGGTGTGTTGATCTGTGATCTCATAGCCTAAATATCTGTGAAGCTAGGAAATGATCTGCTGCTGCAGCAGAATTGAATATAACCAATAATCATGCTTTTATTAGATTCTGGTCAAAGATTCTTTTTAATCAAAGAAAATCACATACTTTTCAGCATGTTTGAAGTTTTAGATAAACATCCCAAATTCCATGGGATTGTCCTGTGGTAGGTGTAGATATACAGCATTCAGTTTACATGATATAAGAAAAAAAATTTTTTTTCCACTTGTTATATCTTTTTTCTTTTAGAAATAGGTATGAAAGGAAAAGAACAAACAAGAGAGTCTTAAATAATAAAGGCATGCTTCATCAAAATTACTCCCTTTTCTTTATTTCTTTTTTTTTTTCTTTGTTAAGTCTTTTTTTCTTCGTTCTTTTAATTCCATGGAAATATGTGTTTTTCAATTCCAAGCTGAAACTATTGTCTGCCTCACAAACAATTTTTTTTTCTTTTTGAAGATCCAAAAGTATTGTGACAAGGCACTTGGCAAAAGCTCTAAAAATCTGGCAAGTTCTAAAGAGTTTGAAACAACTTCTTCAATTGGAATCGGTGAAATGGAATCTGTGAGAGACAATGATGGTTTAAGCTCAGGAGCCAACAGCATTGCCCTTCTTTCTTTAAGTGGCAACCCAGTAGCTCTAGAATCTGGAGGATCTTTCCCAGAAAAGTCATCTCTGACACCTATAGGCCAATTGGGTAGGGATCCTGATAGCTTTGTCTCAGTTGCATCAGAGGCTGCTGCAAGTTCAGTGCCTCTTACACTGAGTCAACATGTAACAACTTCAAATGGCCAAATAGGAGCACTGACACATCTAGCAACCAGCATTGGTTCAAAATCTCTACGTAGCCTTACCAGAAAGAGCAGTTATAGGTCACCAGCCATCCCTCAGCCTATTGAAGAAGTTAGCACTGCAGCTGAGGAAGAGCTAGTCGCCGCAGAGGGTAATGTTGTTAAGATGACACATGGCTTAATATGACTTGTAACAAACACCAGTACGGAATAGTATTTGCATTAGTTTATTTGTTCAAAACTTGTCTTATTCCTTTTCTTAATGCAATATTTGATAGGAATAGATATTAAAAAAATGCCACTATAGAGTGATGTATAACATCTGACTCATCTGCAAAGTTCAGTTCCATAAAAGTTGTAGTTTCCAACAATGCAAACAAAATTTTAAGAATTTACTAAGCACTCTTCTGCACATTGTTATTACTCTATCCCTGCTCCTCTCTTCCTCTGCAATTGAGCATTTTCAAAGTCAAAACAGAGCAGTGGAACAATTATATGCCTTCCATCATCTTTGTGGAGACTATGGAATTGGAATAATGGGTACCACTTTTAATTCCAAGTCTTTTGTGTGAGTAAGACAATTTTTTCTTTGAGAATCTACTGAACTTACAGTCAAGGTAACTTGAAACATTATGGTCTTTTTTCAGGTCAAAGTGGCCAAAATGATACAGACATAAGAGAATTTATCTACAGAAGATTTGTAAGTATACCAACACTCCTCATATATTGGCATAGCCTTCTCAGTCACTTGCAAAGTGTTAGTGCTTTGCTGTTAGTTTTGCACATTGTTCTCAATATGTGTTAGTGGTTTTAATGATATAATTTAAAAGAAGGTTAATTTTTTGACATTGTCTGATTAAATTGACAACTTTATTATTTCCTCTCTTTTTTTTTCAACTCATTGTTTGAAATGTACCTCTCTGATTTTAGGGTTTCTTCAATACACATCAAACAATATAATTGCAGACCTTATTTTTTTCTCCTCTTTTTTTTTTAAATTGTAAATTGTTAAATTTGAGAAATTATATGTTGCCAAATGTCACTTTTTATGCATAAGTGATCAAGCTTTTTTAAAAAAATTGTTTACAACAAAACTTAGTTAATCTTAGGAGTATTTTAAACTTTTATTGTTTTGTTATCCACTTCAAAGTTCACAAATTAATCCAGAAAAACAGTTTCAGATTTTCATATAAATAAAATCCATTTATAGTTTTTTTTCCCCTATCTTGGAACATTTTATGTTTGGTAAACTAAAATTTGCTTATTGGATATTTGAAAAGGGTTAAAAGTTCGATTTTTCTTCCCTTTCAAATTCTGATGCTCTTTATTTCAGATGTTGAGTGAGCTAAATATCCAAAATTTGAGCTATGATAAAAATTTTAAGCAAGAATTATCATCTCTTATGCATATTATATTTATACTACATGAACTACATATATTGTGATAATTAACATCTTTAGTGTGGCAATGAATTTGGCAAATACAAAATCACATGAGAAAGAAGACACAGAATTTTGTTTTTAAAAAGAAATTTGTGAAATAAAAAAAAATCGTGTTATGGTATGGGCAATGATAAAAAGTTTATAAAAAAAATATGACTTGAATTAAAAATGTTTTGAAATTTGAAAGACCATTTGTTTCAAAATTGTATATTTGAGTGTTTTTGTTTTCATCAATTACACAAGTTCTGCGCATTTAAATTTCACATTATACATTATCTTATTTTGTGCAAATGCAGCCACTAAAAGGGACAGATCCTTACGACACACAGCCAACTTTTGGAGACAAGAAAGGCTATGAGAGTATGCCTCAGGGTATCCTACATGACCAAGAGCAGTTCTTCTCATTTGGGAACCGTGCTGTTGGGGTCCCTGGCATTGGAGAGGTTGTCTTTGGAAACCACAAGCAGCTCAGGCTTGTTGCAGGGTAAGCTTGGTCAATGAAGTATTGTGATTTATGTGTAGAAATTGAGGGCTCTTCTTCTTCTCTTGATTGTTGATTTTTTTTTTTTAGCTCCAACCAAAATCAAAGAGCAACAAAGTGAAGAGAGCATGTTTTCCTTTGCTTACATTCTTGTACTTATAAGCAGTGTGAGCGTCAGCAATAGAGAGGATTTAAATGCCATTGACGGTCTCAACTAATTCTGGTACAAGTTCTTTTATGATAATACTTAATAGACTTAGAATGCTCAAGCTCCCAGCTAAACATTAATTTTACATCCTTGAAATATTGGCATGTATTGCTCACAAACTTTTTAGCACTATATGATTTCGAAACATGTAGAAAACAACTGCAAAATTAAAAGTATTAGATTTTCATATAAGATCTTTGGCTATTATTTTTTCTTTTCTCTCTCTCTCTCTCTCTCTCTCTCTCTCTCTCTCTCTCTCTCTTCTTCTTTTTTTTTTTTAAACAGAATATTTGTAATCTGTGCCTCTAAAAGGTAGCATTACTGTAATGCTCTTAAATATTAGTTAAATTTTATCTGGTGTGTCAAGACCTGTTAAGTCTCAAGTTTGCATTTTGTGAATGAAGGCTATAATCATTTCCTTTTTTTTTTTTTTTTGCATTAGGATTAGATCATTTTAATACCACTCAATAATTAAAGGCATGCTATAAACAGACTCAAGAGGTTATCCCCTTCTAATCAGAATCTTACCAAAACATCAGGGAGGGCATGACACAGCTTTTAAGTGTGACTCCAAACCAATCAAAAGCATTGTCATGATTGACCCCAATTCCAGTGCCTATAGACGTTTAAATTGAAGAAAGGGAAAATATAATTGAAGTTTTTCCTTTGAACACTGTCATTGAATCTGATCTTTTATTCTTGATGCTAATTTACGTATGCTGGCTTTTTCATATTTTTGTTTCTTTCAAACCAGATTTTGGGAAAAGAAACGAGAGGATTGTGAAAGAACTGGTACAACTCCACCCTATCAGCATCGTGAAGAAGGTGTAATTCTCAGTCAGTACAAGGTAGGAGAACTGTGAAAAATGAAGATATATTGCACAACATAGTGCCTTTTAATTTAAGGACAAACAGCAAAACACCATATTTTATCCCTATGCAAAACCCGCCCTTATTTTTTTACCTACGTATCTTCAATCGTAAGATATTTTTTACTTGTTCCATTGACAAAAAAGTGATATTTGCAGGAAGTTAAATATTTCAAATTAGTTAACTTTTTTTTTTTTATAAAATTGCTTGCTTACCAAATTATATTATCTTTTAAAAAACTCATTAATCCATCAGGCTATTTAGTCGCACACAATTTCACACACACATACGTAAATATATGGTATATTTAATATTTAATTCATATGTGTCCCCAGGGACATTTTAGTATCCTGCGCACACGTTATCAAAAGCATCACCAATGGGAGCGTGTGGCACATTTGGGTAATGGTATGTCAGGAAAATGCCACTTGGTCACAGATCTGAAGACAGAGTTCAAGTTTTGTTGCAAAAAAGTAAAAAGAATATTTAACTACCATAGATATGTAGAATTGGACTATTAAGAAAAACAAAAAAGTTTTGGTTTTAAATGTCAGTAAATTTTCATGAATGGCTATATAGTTAAAAGCATGATTGACACCTACTTTTTAGCAGCATCAAGTATATTCTTGTCTTTTCTTTAGGGCAAATAACTTGAAAGTAGTAAAAGAGAAGCCTTGTTTTGGATCATTTATAAACTGCTTTGCTATTTTGCTCTATGTGTGCTTGGTGAATAAATCTTTACTTAATTTTGTATTTATTGAAATGTCTGTATTATCTAGGAACAAAAGAACTACCCTTATATGAAGAAAAATTTTAAGAGGTTCTCCAGTTCTGTTCATCTTGTTAGATATTCCAAAACTTTATTAATGTGGAAGTTTTTTTTTCATTAATGGTTAAGAAAGAATTGATATTGCTATATTGAAAAAAAAACATTTGTGCCTTTTCATCCAAGTTCATGTACACTCAAAAAAATATGAGTTATTTTGAGTTAAATCATTAATGCCACTTATGGTGCTTAGCCATGTGCATATTACTGACAAAAATGATGTAAATTTAAGTGGGAGTTTAAATCTCGTTAAATCCCAAGTACATTAAAAAAGTTGTAAATAATTGAAAATTTAATCTACATACAGGTGCATCTCCTAAAGTATACAAAGGAAGAAGTGAATATTTGGTCCGAGCTTGATCATCCTTTTATTGTGAAGCTGTATGGAGCTATTCGAAATGGAGTGAAAATTTACATCTTTTGCGAGTTTATTGATGGTAAGGAGATGAAACAGCTCTGAAATGAAAAACTGTTGTGAAAATCTTAGGCAGTTGAGCCAATCAAATTATTTGGGAAAAAAAGTTGATTCTATGTGAGCTCTAATTTTATTTAGTCCTGATCAGCTTATCTTTCACATACAAATCAAGAGGAAATTGAAAAGAAAATGAAAAAGCAAAATTATGAGAGTTGATTATCAAAATTTTCTGCAAAAATTTACATGTAACAGCTAGATAGATGATGATGATGATAATCACATTTTTTTTGTCAGTAGTTTAAGTTATTTAACATCATCTAAATCTTTTTCAGTTTTATAAAGGCGATAGAGTTTATGTTAAAAGTGAGATTTATAAATTTTCAAGGTGGCAGTTTGGCAACGTGTATTGAAGAGCAGAGACATCTAGGACAACGTTTCAGCCATTGGGCAGCAATCAACTATTTTCATCAGCTGCTCAAGATTTTGGCTTACTTGCAGTCAAAAGATGTTCTTCATGAGGATATCAAAGGTATTTTCTCTGCATGTTGGACTCAAACATATATACTAAAAATCATTTTGAACTTTAAAAAAAAAATTAATATATTGATATTACCCAGTCCATTTGAGTTGATCTTCAGGCCTTATTAGGCTTTGATGATGTTCATAAATTATCATCATTGACAATACTTGAGATTGAAATCCTCACCCTATGATTTCTATTCTATGCTTCTTTTCCTAGTCTAACTCTAGGACATAAAGTGATCAAAAGAAACCTCATCAAGGAAATTTTACTCATAATGCTTGCACATTTTGTATTAGGGATATTTTAGTATGCATGTTTTATGTATAGTTCACTTTGTCATACACTTTCAGCTGACAATATCCTTTTGCGGAATGGCTGCACCTACATTGCCTTAACGGACTTTGGAACTTGTCGCCGATTGTGTGACCCCAAGGAGCTTCTGCACAAGTCGCCTTTGGGAAGCCCTGCCCATTGGAGCCCAGAAAAGGCAGCAAGTCAGGGTCATGGCTTTCCCTCTGATTTGTGGGCAGGTGTCTGTGTCTTGATTCACATGCTCAGTGGAGACCCTCCTTGGATGCGCCGCTTTATGAAATCAGCTACCATTCTCAACTTTATAGTAAGTTATCGCTTTGGTGTATAGAATGTCAACCTTGTTGTATGGCATTCATCATCACAGCTGTAATTCATATGCCCAGGTCCTCTTTATTTGGGCTTGTTAAAGGTTATGCTTTTTAAACTTTTGAATTAGGCATCCAAGCAAGTATAAATGCCTTATGGGGGATAAGTTTACAAAAAAAATCCAAAATCATCATTGCCTTTAATTTAATTGTAGTGCCATCAAAGCCTTCCTTTACCCATGAACTGAAATATAGAACAAATTAACTTGTGTGTCTCTCTGACAGAAGCTATCTCAATAAATATCATTTGCTTTTGTAATCAATAAATTCAACTTGATTTTTTTTCTCTTTGGTTCCCTTTCAAACCCTTTTTCGAACATACCTGGCTACCTTGTATATATCATTTGTTTGAGCATCTTTTTTAAGTTGTATGCCTCTCCTTCAGTCCTATTGATGCAGTTATCATTCCTGCTCTAATATGTAATGATATTGCGACAATGCATTTTTCTGAGCCTCTAAATTGTGGAAATTAAACAAATTCATCGTAGATATCTGAGGAGATATTCAATTTCTTGAAACTTTTCAAACAATTAGGTTAAGGTCAGTTCTTCTGTTATGGAAAACATTCCACAGGAAGACTTACACTTGCTCAGAGATAAAAATTGTACAAATTGTGTCAAATT
This sequence comes from Elysia crispata, assembly GCA_033675545.1. NCBI lineage: Eukaryota > Metazoa > Mollusca > Gastropoda > Plakobranchidae > Elysia > Elysia crispata. The sequence goes on from JAWDGP010003760.1 coordinate 602,151, forward strand.
GATATTCTTCCTAAAGGATTTTTTTGCATTCTTCTGTTCCTTTCTATTTTATTGTTTATCTCTTCACTTTACAGTTTGCCTCTATTTCTTGAGAAAGACACCTGTGTCTTCCTTTTTTGACTGCAATCCAACTTATATGAACAATGTCCTTTGTTTCTTACTTGTTGCAACATAGCAGCAAATTAAAGCCATTTATATGACCTTTGTGTTCTGATTTGAAATGCATCTAATTTTGCTCTAACTTGCATTAATAATAAAATGATACGAGTAGTGTTTTTACCTGGCTGCTTCTCATAAATTTTGTACTTCTTAAAATCATTTACAAGTCTTTCTTCTCAAAATGTTTGTTAGTCTTCTTTTGAAAGTCATATCATGTACAGCAAATGTTGTCACTAAATGTGAAACTATTTCATACCATAGATAATAATGAAGGCTCCATGTTTTTTCTCCTTTTGAATAATTTGATGTAGTGAATTCAGCTTGAGACTGCATTGAAATTGAAGAGTGTGTGGTGAGCTAGTAGTTTGGAATCATATTGAGTTTATGTATCTAGTAAAACAGAATATGTCATTTGACACAGGCGATAAAAATTTTTAACACTTGTTTGTGTCCTTAACTATATTGATGCTCATAGTAATTTTTAAGTTAAAGTGTTAAGCTTGTGCTGCCCTTTCATAGTATATTTGATTATGAGTCAGATCTCATATTGCTGAAATTTAGTGCTCAGAATGTCAGTTCTAATTTTGCTGGGTGATAATTCAGATCTATTTTACCACCATCAATTTCAATTTCAAGTGTGGTTCATCTTCAAACTTTTCAAAACATATATCTTTAATTTGTTTTTCATTTTGTTGGTAAGTGGATTGACTGTGAAAAGTGGTGAAAACAAGTGAATCCTACTGCTTTTTTTTTTCTTTGGTAATGATTTCATCCTTGTTACAATGTGACATGCATCATTATGATTCCTGGTGTGTTTTTTAAATGATGTTTTTAATCTTTTCTTTGTTGTGTGTCTGGTTATAACAGATGAGACTATATTAATAGGATTTGTAATAACAATACTAGACTTACTTTATAATAAAGCACATTTATGTAAACTTTTCAAAATGGCAGACACAAACCAACCAGTTTAGTGGATATTTCACCATTTTACATGCATTGTAAAAGAAAATATTTTGAAACTCAATATAGGAAAAAAAAATGTTCTACTCAGGAGGTGTGAAAGTGTAACATTTTGTGAACAAATTGTTTTGATTTTGTTAGTTAAGGGTAATGTCCACAAAAATTTTTTCTCCTGGAACAAATAAACTTCCCACTAATTTTTACATTTAGATCAAGTAAAAAGATCAAGAATGTCCCATTCTATTTATGAGATTGTATATCTGGAAAACTAAGATCTTGCTGGCTTTCATGAATTTGTGTTACTTTTTGATGGACTACTAGGGAGTATTCAATTTAATTTAATTTATTTTCCAGATATATTCCCGTGAGCCGCCACTCGAAGATGTGCCTCAAAATGTTCAGCCCATGGTGAGAGATCTGATAGCAAGCGGTTTAGTGAAAGATCCTGTGCAGCGACCAAGAGCAGACAAATTGCTAGGCCATGAAGCATTTAATATCTTGGGTAAGAATAACACATCGATGCTAAGAAGATTTTGAATCCTTTATAAAGGACAGCAATAATCAATTATTCTTTAAAACTAATTTTTTTTCTTCTTTTGATGAAGTTATTTTGAGAGGGGATTAATGTTTGTGCAGCAAAATCTTGGATATCATTACCTGCCTTCTTCATAAAAATGTAACATTTTGTAAGTAAATTGTTAGTTAAGTATAATGTTGTAAAAAAAAATTTTTTTCCTACAACAAATAAGCTTTCCTCTAATTTATTCCATTGTGGATTACGAAATGAAGAACAGTTCTGGCTTTTTACACACTCTTCTATCATTTTGAGATTGATTGTGCAAGTTGTCATCAGAACGTCATCAGAGTAGTCTTACAGGGCAGTTGGGTAAGAAAGTTTCTACCTTGGAATAGGGATATGTATGAGACATTCAGCTTCGTGGGATAATTCTTGAACTTCACAGTTAGAGGTCGTAAGACTGTGATCGCTAGAGCTACACTTATTTGTTTGTGTAATTTTTTTTTTACATACTCATGCTTTAATCCAAACCAAAAATCTAGTAAGTTTTCTTGAAGGTTACTTTAAACTTAGATCTCTATGATCCAAAAAAACAGCATTAAATATGAAGAATGCGAGAGTTATAATTGATTTAAAAAAAAAAGTTAAGGGAAAAGGAAAAATCAAACATGTAAAATGTGAATTAAACCAAAATTCAAAATCCACACAATTCTAAACTCAAGATAAAGATTTAGAGCATAGGTGCAGACTATGTTTTTGTGAACACAAGTTTGAGGGAGTACAAAAAAAACAAGCTTAACTGCTGTACACAGCAATACAGAGATGATATAGGTCTTAAACTAAGCAAATCAAGGGATTGTAGATAATATATTTAAATCTAGCTCTGATAGATTTGGAGTTAAAAGCATTTGACTCATTTGTTCTGATCATTGTTCTAGAAATGGAATTAAAATTGAGTCCACCTTTTTATGTTGATCAGATCTGAATTGCAGCTTTGTGATGAACAAAATTTGATGGGCATTTTGGATGAGGATAAATTATATATATATATAAAAAAATACCATTTCCATTAAATCAGGATAAGAGCTATAATCTGTGTATCACATTGATGTTACAATTCATACCTATTATAAAAATGGAATGAAATTTCCAGAAGCTCTACTTAGATATTTACCTTTATATGATTTCAATAATTCCCTGCCTTGTTCAGCTTACTCAACCACATTCATAAGGCTTCATTATATTCTGAAAAAATGAACTATACAATTCATTCTAAACATTAATGCTGTGGGATAGAAAATAACTTCTTAATTTGTTATCATATATGACTATAAAAATCCTTTTACAGTATCGGGAAAGCCGAAAAGTTCATCACTGTTTTTTAATTTTTTTTTTAGATGTGTTCTATCTATTTTGTAGCATGAAAAGCTTCTGGCTTGAAACTCAAATCTGAAAAATTAATCTAGAGCAAGGACAAGGGGTTATTTTTGCCGTGAATGCCATGGCCAATATATTGGTTGAGTGCTATAATGTGGTCTGCGCAAGTTGCCTCACTGAAAAATGGAATGTGTGTTTTAGATTATTGATTTCAGAGAGAAGCCTTTGCCTTAGATTTAAAAATATTGGAGCATTGTGGAGGTGGCAATGATTCTTTTGTGTCTTAGGAGCCACTTGACTGTAAACATTCCTAATTAAGAGTTGTCACCCTTGTCAGGACCATTTTAAGGGTTCTACCATTCTTGTTTTGCTATCTTGTTTGCTTTGATACTGTGTGGTAAGTTTATGTACAATGGCATCCAATGCAATACACATAAAATGATAGCTTTATCTTTGTTGGCTTGTTATGAATTTAAATGATATTTATTGGGCTGGTACTAGGTTGTTCTTAAGAATGTGTGATTGTGGTTTTGCATTGTTCAAAAAGCTATAGGGCTGACACAGATTCCATGAGTATGCAATTGATGGGTAGAGTAGTTTAGTCTTTAAAGGTGGTCCTCAGCCCCCTTGCTGTGCTGAAGATTCTAAAAATACCCGTGAAGCATTCAAATCTATGTGTGCTCAGATCTACTGTGTAATTTTTTTTGTCATTCCTGTATTTTCATTGAAAGTTCTTAACATTCAGGGGGAAAAAGATGTTAAGCAATGAGTGGATTAAATGTATAAAAAAGTTAGTCATGTCCATGGTGAAAACAGATTAAATGAAACTAATTTTGTATGTTGAGGCTGATTCATGAGAATCCAAAGATGTTATACTATCACTGTTAAAGACATAAAACAAACTAAAATATTGCAGCTTTGAAAGTATTAAAAAAGCATCTTGTATTTCATTCCTAGTTATATCTCTATATCCATGAAAATGCTCTTCATTTTTACATTGCTTCTTTATTAAAGAGGGTAGACAGCTCCATGGTGAAAACAGATTAAAATTAAATTTTTTAGTAATTTTTACAGTTGAGGCTGATTCACAAGAATTCAATGATGTTATATTATCACTGTTAAAGACATAAAGTGAAATGTCGACAGCAATCAAAGTATTAAAAGAGAAGAGGCATGTTTATTTTATTCCTATTTACAATTTCTTTATCTTAGGAAACACTCTTTATTTTTCCATTGTTTCTTTTTTAAAGAGAATAGACAGCCCGAAAGGTACTATTCAAGTCTTGGGGGTCAAAGTCAAGCTGCTCTTCTTTCAAAAGTTCATGATACCGAAAAAGCACAAAAGGTAGGCATTTACCCTATTTTCTGCACAAAGGAAAATATAATCAAGTTCTCTACTTTCTTTTTATTGCTTTGTTTTTCATAAAATATTTGAAAGACTGAAAATTTTCATCCACTTATTTTTGTTTTCTCTTTTTTGTTATTGTGTGAGTTCTCCATTTACCTGTCCAGAAAAAAAATTTAAACATAATTAAACCATGTCAGAAGTGCTTGAAAAGAACACACAATAATTTATTTGATCTTTTATGACAAAGTAAAAAAAAATTATAAACATTAACTTGAAATCACAGGATGTTGAGATCTAAAGCATCCCTATATTTATAATTTCCAAGTACACATTGTATGAAACTAAGCCTTTATCTAGTACGCAGATTAGGCCTAACTTGTCTAGACAGATAGCGCACGCCTCTCTTTGCTCTATGCCAATGTATTGTAAGCACCAGAAAAAATAGTGCATCAATTAAAAAAAAAAAAAGAGGCATGTGGCAAAACAAATACAAATGAGCTGTATGATATGAACTAGCAATTCAGTGCACTAGATGTAATGTGCAGTTGGCTTATACTCATGTCAGCCTCAGGATTGCTTCTGGATTGTTTATTTCAGAAAGTATCAAAGTTGGACCAGTTTAAAGGTACTTTAGCCTAGACTAAAACTGTCTTTCATAAAACTTCCCCTGTTCCACATATATTGTAGAACTAGACTTTATAAAGATAAGGGAGGAGAATTTGTCTCGAGATCTAGTCTAACATGATCTAAGAAAGTAAAGCCTGTGGTAGGTCGGTGAGAGACTTCACATGGTGGTGTGTGCTTATCAAGTGGGACACTAGTAAAACTAGAGTAAGCTTACTTCTGACAGAATTTTAATCACATGTGTAGACTGTGATCAACAATTAGAATGCAATCAAGGTAGACTCCGCTGCCTGCAAGTCTATAGCCACTGTGTCCGTTACTTGCCTATCTCATTGAGGTTCGCAGATACATGAGATCATGAAGGTGCAAGTGTCAACTCTAATGTACATGTAGGTCTTAATTTCAAATTTATTTTTCATTCATATATGAACTGGGTATTTTGCTGAAATCACTTTGTTTACTTTTCAAGATTCTGTACAGGACTGAGATCGCTACAGGGCCTTATCAAGAGTCTGCTGGACCAGCGGATAACTCAAGGGTTAAGAGGGACATTGAGACAGAAACTACTGGACCAACTGAAGAGGAAAACTCAACAGGGAAGGCTTTTGCTCATATAACTACAGAGGAAGAAGAAATTTTACCTTCTATAAATTTTAACCTGGAACTAGAGAGGCCTTCAGAAGTCTTAAGAGAAGATGGAGAGCGAAGTGAACAAAATTTATCTGACAGTCGAAGGGAAAATATTCCAAGAAGACTTAATGAAGCAACCGCCCATTTTCCTAGCCAAAACAGCTCTGCCAAAAAAGATATGGGTAACTCTGAGGAAAAACATGTTTCTAGCAGCAATAAACCCCAACCAATCCCGGATCTTGATGCTCTCCTATCTAGCCTTTTCGTGCCAGATGAAAACAAGGCTTTCTACCATGATGAAGTACCAGATGGGGCAGAGGCACTTAAACAAAGTACAGTTAAGCAACAACAGCTACAAGTTTATGTACCAGAATCAAGGAAGGAAAATCAACTTCCCAATCTTTCTATCTTCACAGTGGATCTGTCAGATGGGAGTGGCCAAGGGGGCTCAGCCACACTCACTCCAAGATCTCTTTTTGAAGCAGTAGCAGAGAACCAGAGCAGCTCATCTCAACATGCTGTAAGCTCCATTACAGATGGGGAATTGCGTTTAGCTCTGTCCTCAGCTGTAGTTGCCGAGAATTTCAATGGCACCAGTTTTATTCTTTCCTCTGAGTCAGAATACACCAGTGCTGACCTTTTTGACCAAGGGAGCTACGCTGGACCTGAAACTATTGTGAATGGCAGTGCCTCATATGAGAAAGAGCCATGTGTTACTCCAACTAATCCATTGCATTTCCAAGGAGCTGGAAATCCTTCTCATAATGCTTTTGGAGCCTCTTTGAGTTCTCAGTCACTTAGCACAAACCTCCAACAAAGGAAACCTAACCACCTTAAGCTCCAATTGTCTCCAACAAACTCAGGCTTGACTGTGTCAGCTCATGGTGCTGGCGACAGCTCCAGTAGCAATGAAAGAGGTTCAAGAGCAGCTTCAAACAAGTCCAATTTGCGGACACAGTCTCATAGAACTCCCAGTACAGGACGTCTGTCAGCGACCAGTTCTTCTGGCAGGCATGGTGGCAGCAGCACCTCAGGTTCTCGTACCAGTCCATTGCCTTTTCGTTTCAATACCCCAGGTAGCAGCTCTGTCCTAGAGGAACAAGATAAAATGTTGCAGTTACTGAAAGGTAAGACCTGGATTAAAAAAAAATGGCTTTCATTCAATAATACTACTAGAAAGCAGAGTCATATCATGTTCTTACATATATCTTTTATTGAAACTACCAAGAAAGTCAGCTATAATTTAACTAATTAACAGCTAGTCTTCTTGAGGTCAACCAGGCTACAACCATATGAGTAAGGACTCTCTGCCCAGGAGTTTGTGAACAGAGTAACTGTTACTTATGTCCTGTAATCAGATTGACTGCTATTTTGTCCTTTTTGGTTAATATCAAAGTCACAAGAGAGTAAAAGTATTTGATGAATGTACTTGTAAAGCTCAAATGAAATGAAAAATTCGTATAAATATGCAAATAAATTTTTAAAAAGCTGATAATTTTGAGATTTAAAACCTGCTCCATTTTATTTAATGGCGAAATCAAGGTAAGCTTAATTATTTTCTCTTCACCCATTCAACTATTTCCAAATTAATATTTCATCGAGTGAAGCTACTTGTATAGAATTTCATTCTGTTTTGCATGATTCAAAAAAAAAAAAAAGAAAGCATGTCCATGAGCTTTTTAATTCTTAAATATGGATACATTATTCTTATGAAAAATTTTAAACTATTTTTTTTAATCTATCCATCTAACTATCTACTTACATTTGTAGGTATTTATTTCAGCTATTTTTTTCTGTGAACCAATCCACCAATATTTTTACCAACAAGGTCAGATAAGCCAGGAGACACCTTTTTATTACTTTCTAAAGATAACGATATCGGGAACAATATCTTTCTTTCGAGCTGCACATTGATGAAAGTGGCATGAAATTTTCATTGATCTTTGAGAAGGTGTTTTGAGCTTATCAAATAATAATAAAAAATTGAAACCCTTCTCAAAGCTATGAAAGGTTCCTGAAACATATGTTTATTGGTACTCTTTGTTTTTTTTTTTTTTTTTTTTTTATAACTGGAAAAAAAAATTTGGGGCAAATACATAATATTCTAAAATTAAATTATTAAGCAATTGCTAAGTTCAATAGGTTACACACCCCACCCAATTTATATCTTCTAATTTAAGAATATTTTTTTCTTTTGGCAGCGGAGCACGAGTCTCTCTCTAGCAGTGGCAGTGAATTGTATACTGAGGATCAAGTGGTGAGATTGAGAAGTTTTCATATCAAATGATTGAACATGCAGTTAGAATGTTTGATTTAGTATCTCCAGTTGAAACAGCAGGCACATAACTATTATTTCTTATTATTAGGAATCAGGAGCAGTGCATGTATTTAAAGTTCAAATAAATGAAACGCCATTGTTATCAGCAGTAACAGCAGAATTCTTTCACAGCACATAGCTTCAAAAGTATTTTCATGTAGTCAAGCACTTGTGATTTTCGAATTTAAAGTTCTATGACTTGTTAAATTTTTTTGTATCGAACTCTACGAAGGTTAGCACAGACAGGAAATGTAAATGGGAACAAGAGAAAATACTAATTCAAATTTTGCATTCTTGTTGTATTGATTTTCGTTCATCATGGAGTCAATGCACATGACTTAACATAGGAATTAATTCTCAATCTTGTTTCTCAATTTTCAAAATGTTAACAATAAAAATGGGATACTATCATTCTTTTTGAAATTTGATTTTTCTATTTCTTATCAACTGTACTTTTGTAGCCAATAGATCAAATTTTTCTCTAGATTTCTTTATTTTTGTTAATAGTCACATGCTTCACCATTTTTTTTTCATTTGGGTGTGAAGAATTCAATGAGAAAATAAGTTTGCATCTTTCACATCTACAATTATTTGGAAATAAGATTGTAACCATTGAGTAGCCTTGATTCTTGAACTGGATCCAGATTTTTTAAAATCTTATTTTTATCTGCTTTTTGTCTTTTTCAGCCTACTCAAGCAGATGATTTGTCAAGTGCAATGGCAGAGAATTGGCAGTTGGCTTTGAGTAAACTTCAGGAAAATATTGAGATCAGCTCTTTAGGTGAACTGATCATTTTTATCTTTTTTTTTTACCTTAATAACAACTTAAATAAGATCTTTTTTTCAAGCAATGAAAAGGACTTGAAATTACCTGTTAATATGTCAGGGAAAACTATAATTGGAATCAATTGTTTTATTTGATAAGAGTAAATAAAAGACTGAAATGGCCTCTTTTTGTTTCAGATTTTTCTTACAAAATTTCTAAAATGTTTCAAAAAGTATTCATAAAGTGCTAAAAAATTTTTTTTATTTGATAAAAATCATGTTCTTTATATGTCTTTCAGAAATCTAGAAATCTTATACATTAACCTTTTTTAAGAACTTGTGGGCAATTTTGATTTTTTCATTTGTAATTTTGTTGACTTTGATATTTCATTTGCCACAGAGGGACACGCGCTGCAGCTATATGATGAAAACAGTATGCAAGTGGTTTTGCCTGTTCACTTCATGGATACGCCCATCAACAAAAGGCAGCTTATCGAAAGCATTTCTGGCAGGGTGGGTGATTGTTTAAAATTTTGTATATGTGGGAAGTAGAATTGATTTCCGTAATTTCTTCTTATGTGTCATTTTTTTTACATCGTTTCTTTTTTTGTCCCCCCCCCCACAATTTTTTTTTACAAATTAAATTGAAAGATATTAATTTAACCCTACTTACCCTAATATGACTGCCTGTGACGGATGAAAACTGAATCCTTAAGAACCTATTGTGATGCTTTGCTTCTGTAAATTTCTTAATAAACAGGCCTCAGTAATATCTAAACTATTATGTTAAACTGTGTTTACAGTGACAATAACATCTGTGGAGAAAAGTTTACACGCAGCGGAAAACTGTTTGAAAAAACGAAAGTTTGAAGACTTTTTTTTAAAGTTTCACATTTCTGAAACAAAACAAAGGCCTTTCATTGATTGATGATGAATCCACCTTATTCTGAATCTGATGATGCTTCTTTTGTCGGATATAAATGACATTGATAGTGGTATAGAGCTACTAAAAATTGACTTTGAACAGTTATCAATATTTGGGAAGCCAGTGTTGAGTAACCAGAGTTATATCAGATTACTGATGGATCTAGATCCAGGTATGATAGTTTTACATGAAACTATTTTCAATTGCATCACATGCAATATGAGGTTTTAAAAAAGACTGCTTCACTAAATCCATAGTTTTGAAAGTTTTAGGCAAAGAACAGTGACAAAAGCACATCCAAAAGTAAGAAAAACACTTTTTCCTGTTAATAATTTTTTTTTTGCAAGACCCGTTTAAAAAAAAAACCAAAAAACTTGTTATTTCTTAAACCTCAATTGGTCCTTTATTTTTTAAGATTACTTTTGGTGTATTTTGTGAATTTTTGAAGTTAGTTAAAAAAAAAAATTGGGATGAATTAGAGTTATCTCCCTGCAATTAGGAATCCATTTTAAATTATGTTTAAATTCTTTCGGGTTAATAAGGTTAAACACAAAGTCTGAGCAAGATCATTTGTTAATATTGAATCATCCATATTTGTGAAGAATCATCCTTGTCCCCATAACTGTAAATTTATTTCACACTGTTTTGCTGAATAAGAATGAAAACACATAGTTAATGTTGTTTTTTTTTGGTCAGTTGTTGACAAAATTATCTTTTCTAGAAAGATCTCTCAATGGATGATGTATAACCTGATTCTTAAACTTTCTATTAAATATGAACATTTTTTAATCTCCTTTTTTAGGAATAAAATCAATTCAAATATAAACTGGCTCTTACATAAGTTTGTTGGACTATCATGTTTGGAAATATGTTTTCAATATAGAGAGAATACAGATCCTTGTAAAATAAATGAATAAGATGAAATATGATAGAGAAAATAAAATACATGTACCATACATCTTACGCTTTGCTTTTTGCTAACCTGCTGAAAATTTGTTGAGGCATGATCTTATACATCCTACTTCAGTCTCATTGTGTAATAAAGTTTTCAAACAACTAAAAAAATTCAGAACTATAAAAAGACATTAATTCACAAACATGAAATTGTATAAATGAATTATTTTCAAATGTTCTTACATAAAATGTCACAATGAAGGCACTTGTACAACATTAAAATTCTTTTGTAGCAGTGTTTCAAAAATAAGTTCAAAAGAATCCTGTGCATCATGAACCAGTTTTTAGACTATTTTTTGATGCATCATTGAGTTATTGTGAATTTGTAAAATTGCACTGGATTTTACACACTTGACGTATGTCACAAATTGAATATAAAAAAAACCCAACCCCTATAATGTAAACTTGAGGTTTTGTAGGGTTATAAATGAAATGAGTATGTAATTGGTCAAAGGAACACTAAATAGCCTATGACTTCACAATTGATGGACTTCATTTGTGTCATCATAATGTCTGGAAGATTAGCGACTTTTACGTCTGTATTCTATCCATATTGACTAAGGTATTGTGAAAATATTTTGTGCATTGATTTCTGATGGACAGATTTATGTTTTCCTACTTATTTTGTTTATGTTTTAATTTCATAGATCATCAATTATACATCTTACAAACCTACATTTGTGTCTTTATAATTTCGAAATTGTCTGTTAGTGCATAACCAAGTGGTCCCAATTATTATTAATGTTAAAAAAGACAGCTGCATTCTTTTAACAGGCCTAAAAAATAGCAATATCTCCTCAACATGTTACATGAGACAAATTATTATAGTAGTGCATACTTTATGAGCCTTTACTAATAATAGCTTAAACATACCACATAACTATTGCTCCTGTGAATAATGTATGGGTGATCAAGAAATCAATTGATGGAAAAACAATATTTCTTTATTTATTAGGCCGGGTATAGGCCTTGAAATTTTTCACAACACTTCAATCCATTTCGTATACAAACTTTTTATTACTGTAATGTATTTTCATTAACCTATGAAATTGTAGCAATGTACTTGCAATACACTAAGAATAAGGTAAATGAAATGCATCAAAGCCTAGGCCGTAAGATTATGACTCATAATTAGAAAAGTTTACATGCAGTTTTTAGACGTTTTATTAGATTTGTGTCGCATTTCAAAAGTAACGTCTTCGGAAAATGTTACTTTTGCGAAATGACCATAGTACTTGGCTAAAATGCCCTATGTATTCTCACAGTATGTTGAAAAATGATTCACTGTAGAGAGAAGGATTTTAAAATTTATAAACCAATTCATTATCCCTGTAAAATAGATCTCGTTGCCATGCTTCATGAGGCTACATGCTAAAACTAATGGCAAAAGTTTAACATAGGCCTCCCTAGTTACAATCTACCGTAAGAAAGATATGTTTGCTCATCTAAGAACAGGGATCATACACATAGTCTTCAAAACTATAAAGAGAAAGATGAAGCAGGTGGAAATGATGGGGGGCGTGGAAGGATTCTTCAGGAGGTTAACAATGACAGAAATCAGTATTGTATAAAGGTTAACTTTCCTAGCCATGTTTGTGTTCTGCAAGTTTGGTGAAAAACATATTCTGTCAATAGGTGACACCTTGCAGCACACAATTAGAGCAAGCTGAAAATGACTTTATATTCGCAGATCAGAGAATAATAAAATAGGTCTAATGATGATATCAAAACTAATATTTGGAGGTACAATCTGTGGTTGTAGTTAAGAAGCGTAATGTTTTGTGGACACTCAATTTGAAGCGTTAAGTACTTTCATTTAGCAGAAAATATAAATTTCATTTAACAAGAATCTACATAAAAACACTGATATTTTCTGAGATTTTTTTTCTTTGAAAATGGCCATAAAATTAATAAATGATTTTAACATCTTTATATATTGAACTTAGAATAGAGGTACTTTATTTTCAATATGTAACTTTCATGAAAAAAATAATTATTTTTTTTTTTTATTGAAATTTTTTCTCACACATTTAAAAGCAGCATTCAAATCTTAATGTTTTCTTTTGTTTTTGTTTTTGTCTATAAATGACAGATGTCAAACCAATATGGTCACTTCAGCCTGTTACACATGGACAAATCACCACTGAATCTGAGCACCCCTCTTGAGGTTCACAAACTGTTGGTGAGACAACTTCCAGGACCACAAAAGGGCTGCTTGTGTGACAGCTGTCGAAGCCAATTCTAGAAGAGTGGGCACAAGAACTTTTTTTCTTTTCTTTTGTCAGAGCGTATCCTATAAGGATATCAAACATGTTTTTGTGGTTTGAAACTTTTTGTTTACCAAAATTATCCAAAATTTGTTTTAAGTGACGAATGTCGTGATTCTTAACATTTAATAACTTCACATAAAACTGTGGGGGGTTTTAAATGACTTTATTAGATTCTAGCAGATTCTTACAGGTTGCTATACTTTTAGTGGAGGTACAGGGCTGTTTTGCAATTTCACAAGAAGACTGTTAGTGTTCTGAATGTACTGTCTAACTTCAAAAGAAGAATACACGGCTTAATACTACCATACTATCTTGTCCAATATATGATGACAAATTTTGTGTAAGTGAACATGACAATCATGAGAATCAGATGAATCCTGTTTATTGCAGGTGTAATTCCTATCACATTCCATACTGTAGATATCTAAAAGAAATTGTTTATAGCAATTGTTAATTGCTATATATTCTGTCTAGCTTGTTGAAATGCTGATCAAATATGTAAGAAAATGTAGTCATCCAATTCAATTAGAATGGTGTCTAAGAAGGTTAGAATGTGCGGAGGATTCTTTTCTTTTTAATCTCTGCCTTGTTTGTATGATATTTAATATCTTGATTCACAGTTAATAGGAGTAGGAGCATATTTTAACTGCTTGCACTTGAATCGGTAAAAATCTCTCTCCTTTTTCCCCCATTCTTTGGATGAGCTTGTTGAACTTACTGAGATAAAATTAATGTGATATTGCTTTATTCAAATATTGTCTACTCCCCTTCTTCTTTCTTTGCTTTGTATTCTTCTAAGAAGGACTATTTATTATTGGCTTATTGCATCTTATTTTTCAAGTTTCAAGTTCTATTTTCTACTTTGATGGGAAATTCATATGTGCTTACAATTTAGTCTTTTTATAATATATTTTATGCCTACTTTGCAAGTATTGTCTCTTTTAATTGTTAAGCAATCATAGTGCAGTGTTATGCGAATCCATTTATCATTTATCATATCATTTGTTCAATTTAATTTGTTATTTCATTCAATGAGCAGTAGTCATAGTTCTGTTGCAATTTTGCAGCAATGCACAATAATTAAAGATCTAATAGTGCTCTGAATAAAATGTCAGAAGAAAAATCCTCAGTATAAGTAAAACTCATAAACAGATAAAAAAAACCAAAAAACATACTTCTGTCAAATCATATCCATAGCACTTGCTATTTAGTCAGGCAGCACTTGTTTTGATTAAAGAGTAACAGGTATTTTTTTCTAGAACTATATGATTTATTATCAATGGCCTGCCATTTCTTTAGACGAGTAATTTAGATCTAACAATATTTTTGAAAGTAAAAATGCTGTAAGAAAAAGCAATATTTTAAAGAAGTTATCAGAGAGATAGGAAAGCTACTGACACTTGACTTATATTTAAATGGGCAGATTGACTTTAAAAGCCCTCTGTTGATATAAATTTTTGTTCAGTGAGATAAAAATTCGAAAGAGCCTGTTGTTGCATGGCTTGTGTGGTGGAGAAAAAGTTATTTCTCAAGATTATTGTCCAGATGCACAAGGTCTGGAAATGGATAATCAAATTATTTTTCAAAAATTTTTTTTAAGAAAACAAAGGTGTCTGTGGATGCAGGAGGTGGTTGGTTTTTTAGTTTGCACCTTTTCTTAAGGATCAGCCTTTTAGTGCTACAAATTTTGTGTGAAGCAGGGAGATGCCAATGCTTTTTTTTTGTCAGCCAATCACCCTAGCACGATCACACGATAGTCTCTATAGTCACAGAAACATAGGCTCCTGTCAAGCCATAGGGTAGGGCTGGTTAGATGAGATTTGACTCCATCACCAGGATTTGAACCATACACCTCTGTACAGCCAGGCCAACACTTTACTTCCTGGGCTTTCTGGCACCCCTGATGCAGAGAGTGAAACAAGGGCTCTGATCCTGCTGAGATCTTCACAGCCAGTAGTGCCTGTTTTATTTCCAAATATGGATAAAGAACTGTAGTTAGAACTTTAACAAAAAAAAAATTACACTAATCACTGGCAGATTTCCAAAGACTCCTAATCATTTATTATGGTTGCTTTTCTTTTTTAGATTGATATAGTTTTGCATTTTTTTCTTTTTAAATGCTTCCTGTATTCACCCATTTTACTGTATCTGTTGCTTTTTTTGCCCCTCAGTTTTTACTCACCGAGCAAGTTCAAGAGCTTTATATTCATATTTGCCCTCTTTTTTTTAAAGTGTTACATAATGTTTTAGTATGTATATGGTGTACCATTACATGTTTATTTGCACACAACCAATTCTCCCCTTATTTAGTTATAATTAACACTTTTTCTTACTTATTTTTGCATTGTAACATACTCTCTGTTATCTTCATTTGTGAAACATGAAACATCCAGGGTTATTTCCTATAAAGTTAATGCAATTTAAAATTGATGTTATGCAAAAGAGGACCCAGCTTTTACTGCAAAATCCAGTGAAGACAACAAAATGCAAAATTAACCTTCTAAATTATATTATGCAACTTATGCAATTACACTTATTATTACTCAGAAATCACATTTAACTATGACAGCCCACCATTTATATTATCGTGTTACGACTATAAGGATTGTAGAAATTAATTGATCAGTATCTATGCAGGTATGCTAATAAGCTTACACCAGTCCTGGTAAGCTATTATCTTGATTTTGCTTTTTTTTTTCAACACTCATTCCCCTCATCAGCTCAACTACCGCGCCAGTTATTTTTTCGTGTACCGCTCCTATAAATAATCAGGATGGTGGTCTGCTGACCAAAGGCAAGATTAGTATATACATATGGACAGCAAGTTTTTCCTACTTTCTGATATCTGTGGGACATGAATTTAAAGACATTTTTTTACTTCATGGACTGAGAGTAGCTTTAGATTCTTTGATCATGGCTAGACAGGCTAGGTCTAGATCAAAGATTTCTTGAAAACTTTGATCAATGAAATAAATGATAATGATTCTGACTTTGTGGCAACAGCCTTAGATATTGAAATACTAGAAGACGAATCACTGTCTAAGTACAGTGGTTCACATTCAGTAGAATTATGTGAACCTTTAAGCCTAGACCCAGACCTAAGATCTAAATCGAGGTGAAGAAACTCAAAGCCCTAGTGGGAACATAAATGAATCGACCAACAATATGAATGGAATTGGGGACATAAACCATTTTTTCTGTATTTTTGTGCGTTTGAAATTTAAATGAATTTGTATTTTAATTTTTACAAATTTTTTTTCTAACCATTATCAACAATCTGCATTAAAATGAACAAAAATGTCATAAGGGATGAAACCTTGTAATTAATTCAGGTGATTAAGTGTTTATTTTTACCCATTTACTATAGTATGATTTTAGATTTATTACTTTAATGTGCCAATAGTTAGAAAAGTTTAGTATTACAAGTAGATCTGCACAATTTAAGAGCAATAGGGTGAATGGTTTGTTATGTCTAATTCGCCTCAAATGTTATATCAAAAAATAAGTTTTACTCACAACACATGAGGCCCATGCAGTAAAAGATTGTCCTGAGTAGTATGTTTTCATTACATTTTGGACACTCTTGCTGTTGATGATTAAGTAAAGATTGTTTTGTCTAAGGAACTGAATATTGCTAAAGGGAAGAAGTATTATGCTTTTTTCTTCTACTGAAACATTCTTAAATCTGAAACTTTTTTCTTGGACTTCAGTAGATGAATGGTTTTGCTCATTCTCTTTTATTGAAAATTTGAAGAACTTGCTTTTTATTTTACAAGTCCAAACACAACATCTTGTTTCACTGAAACCCAACAAAATTGTCGAGTTTTAATATCTTGCAGGTTTGAGGCTGAAAACTAATAAAAAAAAAGTAGGAGATAGTTTTCTGCTTTATCCAGCAATCAATATTATGCTGACTTAACTGGGGTGATAGTCTCTTTTCGAAACTATTCAATTGTTTATAGATGCACTGATTCTTCAGTTGTTTTAGAAAAGAGAGAAAAATCAGTGTCATTAGGTCAAGTTTTGTTTGCATATAATCAAATTCAAATAAAGTTATGTGAAAGCACACACACACAGGCACGCATGCACATACATACATATATATGATATGTATGTAATATGAATGTATTTGTATATGAATCTTCCTTTTAGGATGCTAATAGTGAACTTATCAATCTCTGTCTACTTACTTTGGCTCATGTGGACAAGTAACTGCCGTCCTTGGTTCATGAATTAGTAAAATATATCAGAGCAGCAGACTAGTTTGTAAGGAAAACAAGAGCAGCAGCAAAACTCATGAATTTGCAGTGAAACCATCCTGGTACTTAGTGGAAGTAAAAATTATGATTAAAGGGTTGATGGTGGTGATTGCAAAGTAGAAGTTGAATTAAGAGATTGTAAGTTGTAGCATTGTTATTACTAATATTACACAGGAGCTGCAGCAACAGTAGAAAAATGTATTCTGAATAGATTGAAATTGCAAGCACTTAATGTTGCTTTTGCACGATTTTTGTGTTTTCATAAAAAGTTCTTTTTATTCTTGTATAATGTGTGGCTTTAACTCGGCATTGATAATGCTGTGCAATCTTTTGCAAATGGAGGGCAATACTCCAGCTAAAATTATGAGGTATCAGTAAAAGCTTTTCAACGATATAATTTTAGTGCCATTGCCAGAAACGTTGTATGAAGCAGTTAAGCAGGAGAACCTAATGCCCGTTCATTTTTCAATAAGTCTGTTGTTAACAGGAGCAGCATACAACAGATGAGGAAATCTATACTTTGTGCATTTTATATTTTTTTCCTTTTGTTTTTGTTTTTTTTTGTTTTTACGTCTAAGCTTATTAATGTATACCCTATTATAACCAAGAGATACTCTATTATAACCAAGAAATAAATACATGCAGGCTTGCAAAAACAAAAAAAAACATTTCATGACTTTGATTTCTTTTTTTCTTTTTTTTTCTTTTTTTGTGGATTTCAGTTTTGGTGTTTTTGACAAAAACTATGCAGAACGCAGGTCTTGTTCTCCAAGTGCTGTCTTACTCATATAAACAGACATTATATTTCATCGGTAAATCATTTCTGGCATGGGCAAAAATTTAATCTAGACCAATATTTATAATGTGATTCTATGTAACTACCATTTTCTAGCAATGAAATCACATTATTTATGGTCATATTTTCTTTTTCATTCCTAATTATGACTGGAGATCTTTAGTTTTTTTTTTTTTTTTTTTTTTATTTATTTACAAAACTTTATAGATTACCCAACCAGAATTCTTAATTTGTACAAATGAATACCTACAAAAGCGTAATATGCACCTTGCACTTTCAATGGTTAGAAAAGCTCCGTTTTAGAGCAAATTTTTAGATAAGGAGTAAGTACTTCATTTGTTGTGCATGCCTTAAATGTTACTGATTTTACCATAATTTCTTTGTTTACATATATAAAATACAAAAAATATCTTTATTTTGACTTATTGAGAATGGTGAATTGCCTTAATAAAGCACATTCTTGAGATTAATGCTATTGGGTAAGATGATTATAATTTATTGAAAAGCATGATAAAAAGACATAAAATCTTCATTATCTTATTAAATCCAAAAATCTGTCTTTTTAACAGAAGTGTTAAAACTTTATGCATTTTACCCATTTAGAAACTTGGGAAAATGTGTTCTTTTATACTGCATACAACTCCTTTGAAAATGATAGTCAGTATGTAACCCATTTTGTGGAAGGCAATGAAAAATTCTAGAAATAACTTGGAAGAAGGAATAGATAAAGAATAATCATTTTTTTTGTCTTTAATTAAATACATAAATCTCACAACCCCATATTGATCTAAAAACTTGAGCTCTATGTCTAGGTTTAAAAAAAAAAAAAAAAAAAGCCTTAAAGGCATCTGCCAACTACAGCAATAGAAAAGTTATTATAATATACATGCTCTTGGTAAATTTGTTGAAAGTCAAAATGTGAAGTTTTGAAGTATTCTTAACATTTTTGCTTTCTAAAATGAATGAGAAAGGCCCTTGTTTGAAAGAGGAACTTTCCTGTTTTGACCAATAAGGTATAACTCCCCTTCTATTACAATGAGAGTCCTTTATCTATGATTAGGTATAGTAATGTGAATGTGCTGCGGATAAAAACCCAACAAACCTACTTTGATAAATTGTGTAGTATCAGAGTAAAGTAGATAAATTCTTTCCTTTTACAAGTTGGAAGGATAAAAAGATCCAAGACTTCTCCAGATAATAATAATTTCATATAATTTCCTCTGCACTGAGAAGTTTTAAAAAATCTATAAGTCTGAATAATATTTTTGAATAAGCAACATATTTATTGAGATTTTGGAAATTAAATCACCGGGATAGGATAAATGCATTACTATTACTATACTAGGCTTTTTTTTCCCTAAGTTAAGCCGAAACAATAAAAGAGACAATAAAGGAAATGAGGAAATCAAATTTGTTTTAATTGTGACTAATTGACTAGTTGATGCTTGTTATCTTGTGATTATTCTTTTTTCTAACACTTCAGAATGTCTCAAAGCTTGAAATTTAAAATGAAAAAAAAAAATTTACTACAACAAAATTTCTTTTCTATCTGAAATCTTATAAAATCTTAGAAATCTTTCAGCCTGTTTTTGTTTTGGACTAGTAGTTAATAAAGTCACTGAACATCCTTTTACTTTTCAAAACAATGTTGCTCACTTTCTGCATTTGTTTAAAAGTCCTAATAAACCAGCCAGTTTTTTTTTGTTTTTTGTTTTTTTTAATTGATGTCACTTTTTGCATCACTACAGAATTTTTCCATATGTGACTATCAACAACAATAATTTTGTGGAGATTGATTTCATACTTTCTTTATACATACACAATTCCTTTTACCGCTTTGATCTCGTGAACTGGAGCTATTCATAAATATTGAACACTTGAGACGAAGAAGAAAGAATGGTTTATATGTAATTATGAAGGTAAGCTGATGGAAAATAGAAGTAACAAAAGCTATGATGTTGTCGAAGATGTAGACCTTAACCATTGTTGCTTATTTTTTTTATTCAGTCAAAATTGACAGATAATTTTATACGCTCATTTCTATGAAAATTTCCTTCGTCTGTACAAAAAAGGTTTTATTTCAGGAGTGTGACAAAATATAAGGATATGTATGCCACTTTAACCAGATTTTGACTAGTATCTACTAGTAAGGACCAACCAATTAACAAGAAAAAAATAGGTGCCTGCAGTTTTTAATGAGGCAAACGATAATTATTATGACTGTGCTACCAATCAAACAATGAAAAAGACGACAAGAATTACTCTAATTTACGAAAAAGTAATCAATGAAAAGAATAAAGTTAATGAATAGGATGATGATAATTAAACGAGGGGATACAAACGATTACAGTTAATGCACTAAAACCCAATAACTAAAGAAATAATAACGTGTAGAGTAAAACTTACTAAAACTGATCAATAAATAAAGAGAAAGCAATCAACACGA
>JAWDGP010003760.1:627500-665000 GCA_033675545.1 Elysia crispata
AACGGTCATGCTAACCTCGACTCTTGGAAACTAAGCAAGGTTAGACCTAATCAATATTTGGACACGATGAAGTCATTGATTCCCCTTTCGTTCAACAGTTTCACCCTGTTTACCGCCCTTTCTCTCTATGTGTTTCTCTGTCTCTGTCTCTCTTGTTCTCTTTGCGTCTCTTTCTCTTTTTTCCCCCTTTCACTTTTTATTCTGCCAAAGCCTGTACCACTTTCCTAACTGATTTTCACTCCCAACAAATGTCCGTGTCTACCCGACTCTCCCTGCCCACCAACCATCTCCTTTAGTATCAACCAGACGGTACAAATATCTTTATCTTCCTCCCGCTCTGTCTGTCTGTCTGTCTGTCTGTCTATTTATCTATCTATCTATTTATCTATCGCCCCTTTCTCTCTCTCTCTCTCTCTCTCTCTCTCTCTCTCTCTCTCTCTCTCTCTCTCTCTCTCTCTCTCTCTCTCTCTCTCTCTCTCTCTCTCTCTCTCTCTCTCTCCGCACCTATCTTTTCCATTTCCTTTCTTATTGTCTTTTCTTCATCGCCCGCGTTTTCGGAGGTATAAATAACCTGGAGCAAGCATTGCTACATGTCACAACTTGTTTACTTATACTTTATGTAGCCCTAAACCTATGTTTCACCAATCTTTGCGTCTGTTTAAATCATTTGTAACGTTATTTTAAACAAAGCCTGATTCAGCTTTCTCTAGGTTTTTCTTGTCCTCATTGCAGTTGTTATTATAATGCTAGTTTAATATAGCGCTCTCAAGGAGAATTCACACGGGGACAAGAATGTTCACTCTTTAATTCTTTAATTCAGCACTCCTTTTTCAATCCAATTACTGCGGTAACACATATAGTGTATATAGAAGCTATAGTGTAGATTCTTGTTTTGCCTTTTAAGAAGACTGGGGGTGATTTGAAAGGTTGAAAAGTTCAAATTAAGTAAACTAATCTCTTGAAAATAGACTTGTCTGCAGTTGAAAAAAAAATTTTTAAACAATTTCCCAACTCATAAAGCATCCTCAGGAAATGATAAAATCAAGAACCTAAATACATATAGTTTGTGATAAAAATTTAAACGTTCCATAAATATCAAATTTTGATGCTTTATTTAAAAAAAAAAAGTAAAAAAGTAAAATAAGCTCAGAAGGAATCTTATTTTAAGCTTAACTAAGCAACAACTGCTCCTAGGTGGCGCTGGTGGCTGGGGGTTACAACATCCGCCTGATATCAACAGGAGAATTCTTAACGGGTTCGAGCCCGACACCGGCGAGGGTGAGTTTGAGGCTTCAACATTTCTGTTTCCTCAGCCCACCCCTCTTCCCCCCCCCCAGACACGGGCTTATTGATTTGCCGGAAAGATCTGAGATTTTATAGTTTTGTTGCTGAGAACAGGACTTGTCAAACAATCCAGAAGTCAAACAAATAAACAAACATATTGGTCTTACATTCCAAAATTGAAGAACACATTCTTCTTGTTTTCGTGTCAAAGTTAATAACAAATATCACTAAGATGCAACAACTACAGTAACAAAAGTATAACAAATTATAATATCAAGCACGTCGAAAGCAACAACAACAACAACAACAACAACAACAACAACAACAACAACAACAACAACAACAACATAGCATTTGACATCGCAATTAAGAATCAGAAGATAAAACTTCAGAAATTCTAAACTCTCTGCAGGGGAAATGAAGATCCAACTGCATCCATCTATCGGATCTTCAAAACTTTTAATGAAACAAGTCTATAAATTTACCCAATGGAAGGATCGGTGTTTACGGTTGCGTATTTTCAAACCAGTTAAAATACTACCAAACCCCTGAAACAGGGGAAGAGGTATGCTTCAACAAAGTCAGCAAAGCGTGTGCTCAAGTGTCGTTAATAACGAGTATTACATAGCACTCTCGTCTCACACCAGTATGGTCGAGAAAACATAACAAAACAACTAACCAATCAAAAACGATATAAAAAAGACTGATTAATATGACGAAGGACGCTTCAATTGGTTTTAGTGATACCGAGTTTTTAAACCTCAAAAAGCGCCAATCCTAGAGAGGGGAGGGGCGGTACACCTTATTCTTCAAATTAGAGACTTTGGGCAAATCAATAATGTAATCGATACTTTCAGCTTCAATCAGCTCAGAGCTTACGCCCTCTTTCTCTGTGCATTTTTTTTCTATTCCTCTCCCCTTCTCTCTTTCCATTTTTCCTTTCTTCTGCCACACACACACACATACACTCCACCCAAGCCATCTTTCTCTTTTTCTCTCTGACTATCACGAATACATTATTGCATTTAAGGAGACCAAATCCAAACAAAATGAATTCGTAGTAATAACCATTAATTTAATGTAAGAACGGACAAAAAGTCAAAAGAAAAGACCAAGTACCAATCGAGCAATTGCAAACAGTGGCCTTTCTGTCAGGTCCTTGGATCAAATCACTCACAAAGTTCTTGCCACATGCGCCTGCGCAGAGAATAAAGTGACGTCATAATGGAGTTACTCATCCACCACGCCGCATTTCATTTATTTAAAAAAAAAAAAAAGGAAACGAGAAGAGGAAGAAAGTAGTGCGTGTCTCGTGGCCTTCAGCTCCAGACCTGCTCACGGTAGCTGCTCGCCTGAAGAGTGTAGTACGGTAGCTAGTGATTCATGGTGCGATAACAAACAACGACTTCACTCAGGTCACTGAGCCTAGGAGAGGAAACATTAGCACGGAGTACATGATACATCCGGGCCTTCTTCCATTCTCTTGTTTTTTCTTTAAGTATAATAATCACTGACTCTTTTTTTTCTTCCTCTCTTAACTCTACTTTTTTGTAGAACTCTGGTGATTCTAATTTATTAGAATTGTAGACGCATCTCACTCATGTGTGTGTGTGTGTGTGTGGATATTTTAAAGCGGTAAAGTATAATTATTGAACAACTTATGTGTACCACAAAGACCTTTCTTTGGTTTGTGATCTGCCCTGTCGTATACGCGCTTGATTGATGCTCAAGAGAGCACTGAGATTAGAAATGGACGAATTATATTATCCAATCAAACATAATGAGGTTATTTGCCTATCTATTTCTTTTAATGAGAATCTCTCTTTCAATGATAATAATTTGCGCACTTAGCTAGACCTAGGGGCGGATTAATCATTGGCGCTCCGCATGTCTCTTTGCTAAATCCAAATTAAAAAAAAAATCATCGTGGGGCGCAACATATTTCCTCTCTCTACGAGAGCGGTTTTGTAAAACCTTGTGTGTGGAGAGAGAAAATCATCTTGTAATCTCTACGCTTGTCTTCATAATTCTCCTCAACTGATTGTATGCTGCTATTTGGGGTCTCTCTCTCTCTCTCTCTCTCTCTCTCTCTCTCTCTCTCTCTCTCTCTCTCTCTCTCTCTCTCTCTCTCTCTCTCTCTCAACCTCTTTTATCCACACGCTTCAAGCGCGCGTGCGTCTGGTTATTTATTTGACTTACCTTCTTTTACACTTTTACTTTCTCTCTCTCTCTCTCTCTCTCTCTCTCTCTCTCTCACTCTTCGACCTCTCTCTCTCTCTCACTCTTCGACCTCTCTCTCTCTCTCTTCGACCTCTCTCTCTCTCTCTCTCTCTCTCTCTCTCTCTCTCTCTCTCTCAACCTCTTTTATCCACACGCTTCAAGCGCGCGTGCGTCTGGTTATTTATTTGACTTACCTTCTTTTACACTTTTACTTTCTCTCTCTCTCTCTCTCTCTCTCTCTCTCTCTCTCTCTCTCTTCGACCTCTCTCTCTCTCTCTTCGACCTCTCTCTCTCTCTCTCTCTCTCTCTCTCTCTCTCTCTCTCTCAACCTCTTTTATCCACACGCTTCAAGCGCGCGTGCGTCTGGTTATTTATTTGACTTACCTTCTTTTACACTTTTACTTTCTCTCTCTCTCTCTCTCTCTCTCTCACTCTTCGACCTCTCTCTCTCTCTCTCTCTCTCTCTCTCTCTCTCTCTCTCTCAACCTCTTTTATCCACACGCTTCAAGCGCGCGTGCGTCTGGTTATTTATCTGACTTACCTTCTTTTACACTTTTACTTTCTCTCTCTCTCTCTCTCTCTCTCTCTCTTCGACCTCTCTCTCTCTCTCTTCGACCTCTCTCTCTCTCTCTCTCTCTCTCTCTATTAGACCTCTCTCTCTCTCTCTCTTATACCTCTCTCTCTCTCTCTTCGACCTCTCTCTCTCACTCTTCGACCTCTCTCTCTCTCTCTCTCTCTCTCTCTCTCTCTCAACCTCTTTTATCCACACGCTTCAAGCGCGCGTGCGTCTGGTTATTTATCGGACTTACCTTCTTTTACACTTTTACTTCTCTCTCTCTTCCTCTGTCTTCATGTCTGTATAATCGTTTTTGTCTTCATCTCCCTGTTTCTCTGCCTGCATCTCTTTGTCTAAATCCATTTGCATGACCTTTTGCCTCTCTCTCATTCTACCTTCCCCCCCTCCCCCTTTTTTTTTCCCAAACACACACACACACTCTCTCTCTCTCTCTCCATATATATATATACACACAAACACACATATATCTCGCTTTTTTATGTTTATATTTCGGTCTTTTCAAGTGCACGTTTGTTAACGATTTTCTTCAAAAAACTGCGTTTTCTGCTATTTCAGATGCCGTTTTACATTCATCTGCCTCTGGATTCCTCTCTGATATGCCCGCCAGACGTCTGCTAGCGACAAGACCTGACTTCGCGCTCATCAAAACTATCTGTTTATCTTGTTATCTTCTGTGTTATCAGTCTGTCTTGAGTGTCTTCCTGTCTAACCCCTCTGCGTTTCCTAGCCTTTGTGACAGGCCTATGCCCCAGCCCCTGATTCAGCGATTAGATATTTCAGTCCTTGGTCAACGTTTTTCCTATTTTCATGATTTTTTTCCTTTTTTTCTTAGGAATTCGTATTACTCAGAGGGCAGAGGTAGTGTCTTGAAGCTGGAAGCAAAAAATGTATGACATCGCACAGATCGGCGGCAGTTTTATTTTTAGTCTCCTAATAGCTGCTTCTAAATAGAAACGACCCACTTCTGGTTCTATTTCGATACCATGTATTCAACCCCGTTTAAGACTTAAATGAACTATGTGGACGCTACATTAGTATCATGGTATTTATGATCCTGATATGGTGTGGATATAGTAAAAATCGTTATACCATCACGACCTTAATATTTATAAATTAAATCCAGTTTTAAATTAAACTGCATACCGTGAATATTGAACCAAATATTCAAATTCAAATTTTTAAAGTTAATTTATTTTATTTATAAAAGGATGGGGGGGGGGGGGGTCGCTTGATAACTGACATCTAGTTGGGAATATTAATAGCTCTGTGGCTAAAACAAGATCACCTCATAAATTTAACGGACGTGGTGAGTTCGAGAGTATAACTCATCTATCTCTCTATGAGAAAAATGAGGGAACATTGACGTTGTATCCTAATCAACCAACCACTCTAACAATAACTTTATAAAAAAACAACATACAAATATAATTATAGTCTTGCAGAAGACTTTGATAGGAACGCATTGGACGTTCAAGAAATTTATTAGTTTTCGCATCAAAATATACCTGCATAATATAAAAATGTATTAGAAAAAAGTATTGAACAAGTAATGAAGCTTTTGATCTGCATGGTTTTTTTTTCGGAGGAAGAGCGCAAGATATGCCATTATGAAGATTCTTGTCACAGTGCTATCTTCGAGGTACTTTCTAGAATTATCTTTTCCTGCTCATTAAAAAAAACCAAAACAACAACAATAATAAAAAAAACCCTAGATAAATCCAGGTAATCAATTCAAAATTTGACATGATTGCACTTCAATCTTTTTGAAAATTAGAGATAC
Source organism: Elysia crispata (assembly GCA_033675545.1). Taxonomy (NCBI): domain Eukaryota; kingdom Metazoa; phylum Mollusca; class Gastropoda; family Plakobranchidae; genus Elysia; species Elysia crispata. The sequence continues at coordinate 633,362 of JAWDGP010003760.1, forward strand.
AATTTCTCGACTCAATCTTGAATGAAGCCGTAGTATTGGGAAGACAGTCAGCAGCAGTCTAGGGTTGTCATTATCTTTGTCAATGTCAGTATCCCTGACCTGCACAATGGAAGCTGAAATATAGATAATGACAACCCTGTGGTTATCAAACTTTCACTTCTGTTAGGAAATTTCTTTCCCAACCGTCCACCACAATACTTTACTTGTATTAAGAGAGCATGTACTGTAGATTGAAATGTTAGATAGTAAGGTTTCGGCAGTCCGATCTGAAATGAACAATTTGCCCAATCGGAAGCGACACCATCAGTTTACAGTGATGCAATCAAAGCCTTGATTGTGTCTGAGTTTGGTGAAAACCATAGCAAAACTTGAACATCTCCAAAGACTTTTCAGTGGTCAGAATCATCTTTCATAAAATTCTGACATTTCATTGTGTGACAGTGGGAAAGAGCGTAGGTACAAGTGAAATGAAACAAGTAAGAGCTTTCACGAAACAAACACAATCGTATTTCCGCAAGACAATTTTAACAAAAATCATTACTGAGTTAATAAGCGAACAAGATCAGATCGGAGGTATAATACTAAAATACAGAGGGCTTATTGTGACGTTAGCCTTGTGACCGTAGCAATATTCCCTGTAGCTCACGAGCATGAAGCTTCTAATTTCGTAGCATATCTCTGCTATTCGAATACTTTACGCAATATCATACCTCGAAATGTGATTAAGAATGTTATTATTCTGTTTTTAACCTTTCCGCCATCTTATTCGGCCAACATCTAAGTTTTTAGATGCTTTGTTCGATCTAAGTCTATACACTCTGGAGTAAGGTTTGTTCGACAGGGGATTTAGTCGTTGGAAAATAAATAGACTTAAGATTCAAGAGCGGATATAATTTCATCAGAATTCATTCTCATTTCACTAGGTTCCGCTAAACTCTACTGTAAGTCTTTGTAAGAACATGAAGCACAAGAGTGTGCACTGAGGTACCCCCAGCGTAAGGCCCTCACGCTACGTCCAATGCTCAAAGGTGCTTAACATAACGTTCTTTCAAAAGAAATAAACGGGCAAATGGAAAAAAAAAATATTTTATATAATAAGAAATACAAAATTGACGCTTTCTAAGAGCACCGTTTGTTAGACAGAGTTCATGACTAGTTACAACGTTGCAGGACTTGGAAAAGCATTATGGACCTCCACGGTTCAAAATGCGAGATCTATAAAAGTGCGATTCCGGACCTATAGGCACGCGATTGTTTCCTACCCAATATTCCATGAAAATTATGCGTCTAGATCGTTCGTTTCAAGTTGTGGAGAGCGTTCTCTGTATTTTTGTTGATAATAAATAACTTTATGTTTGTTGATCATGTGAGGAAAACCATCGGATGGAAGCTGGAAATTGAGAGACCTGGCCTCAAGAGTGGTATTATTGACGCTGCTTCTCATTTTGTTGAACACTCACAATAATTCGGATATAATAAAGCATTTTTAATAGTTTTATCTATCTATCTATCTGTCTGTTTCTGTCTGTCTGTCTGTCTCTCTCCCTCATATATATATATTTATATATAATTATATAATTATGTATGTATCCCTAATTGTGTATGTGTGTTTGTGTGTATGTTTGAATCCACCACTCGTGTTTATCTCCAGCTCCCTATATTTCTTCTCGCAACTTTGTTCTCTCGAGAATCAATTATACTTATTAAGTAAATTACATCACAAAATGATCCTTACTGTTCCTCGTTATACAATTTTGTGTGTTTTTAACAAACATGTAGTCAAACCAAAGAATGAAGCGTAAATATTTATAAACCGGTGGATATATGCGCTAGAGCGTTGCCCCCATCGTAACTATTGTCAAAAGTATTAACTTCCAATCTTTGATCAAACTCAAGCTCGTTCTCTTACTTGCGGTGCACTCTGGTACATTCTAGTGCACTTTTTTTTTTAATTAGCGCTGCTATTAATAAATTAATATCAAAGAACTTTAAAAGGCATCTGAACTCATAATCGTTTGTATGGCTTAATATGACCACGAAAAATATCGGCTTTTTTTAATATAATATTGGAAAATGATTTAATCTGTACTTTCCTGACATAGTCTAGGATCCTTCTCAAGAGGCTATAAGATCAAACAGTGCATTGAAGTGCACTGCCCCGCAGGCACTCACTGCTGCCATTAAATATTGGTAGAGCCACTTCCAGGATAAAGAGCTGTTAAAAGGATGTAGAAGTAGATTAAATCACTACAAAATTAGCTAAAATAATTTTTATTAATTTTTTTTAATTGGTTTAATGATTACTTGCATAAAACCTGATGCTGACTGTTAAATTTATAACAAAAAATATGTGGATGTTTTTAGGTTATACACGGGGAAAAACATTAAGGTCTGATGAAGACGATACAGGTATCGATTCCACAGGAAAAATAGGTCAGATCTGATGTAGTACTATTCTGGTTAGTCGTCGGCTTATCGTATCCATCATTATAATGTCATTCCTTTACAGTCTCAAAAGATTAAGACAAAGATCGATCAAGGTTAGGAGAGTTATTTTTGAAAACAATCTCTATCCTAATAATTCAACTTTAACTTTTAGCTTCTCTGTAAAAGCTTTGAACTGAAAGCTCTTTATTTTTTAAATGTCTTACAATACGTTTTAAAAACATTTAGCGGTGAAATATTTTTAAGAAAAGAGATCGATGGGTTCTTTGAAGTATTCTTGTTGGATCACACATGCGTGTGTGTTTCTATGTTTTATCTCAGTCGGTTGATTTGATTTCTTCGAACGACATCGATTTCACAATGCAATGTCGTCTTATCTTCAACAAAAGTAATTTTGAAGAAAATAACAAAGCAGAGTGAAAATCGTAAAAGTATTGATATCACAAGCATCTTATTTTTTATGACTCCTCTTTACTACTTTATGAGGAATGACCAGAACCGGATATAATTAAAGCCCATGGGAAGACAAGAATCAAAGTTCCCAGCAATTAGGTCTATTTTCAGTTGGAAGCTGAGTGAACACAATAAATTATGTCCGTGCGCTCGCACCGATAGACATGGAGACTCGAGATGGTGTCGATAGCTGTCTCACCTGATTAACTGCTTCGCATGACATGATCATTTGATGAGTCAAGTCAACCTCTGTTGCTAAAGAGGTTAAAGGTGACGGAGAGGGGGGAAAAATAGTAGGAAAGATATGGATGGCTGGTTGAAATGACTAAGCATGAGTATTATGAGTCAAGTTGTTTCATTTGCCGTAGATGCAAAGTCGGTCTTGTTTTCCCATTGTTAACGATGTATGCACATCTTGTCTTTCTCCAATTTTTTTTAACCCTTCCCCAATTTTTTAGTGCTCGCCGCCTTCATCTCTGTGTCCACTTAAATCTGGTACAGTCACCCTCATTATAACAGGCTGTTCATGAATCATGATCTCGTGCTTTAATTGATTAAAAAACGTCTTGTCTCGTCAAAACTAACAACAAATGGTATATAAAAAAAAGAATACTATAAAAGGTGGTTGGGAAACAAATGAGTAAACTTGCAGCTCACAAGAAGTTTAGCAATGAAGTTATATTGAGAGAAGAAAAACGAGTTGTTCCTTTATGTTTATTATTTACAATACATGTACTTTATATATCTCTTCGTATATAACTAACTTAATTAAAAAGATAACGAGAAATATTAAATATAGTGAACCGAGACCAAGTCTGAACCACACAAAAACAGTTTTAAAACACTATGTGTCTCCTATAAATACCAAGATTTTGTTTTCATCGAGATGTAAAACTAGTGTACTGATTCATAAAAAGAATTCTCAGCACATATCGCGAGCAAAAGCGTATAACAGTTCAACTTTTTTGTTGTTGTTGTTGTTGTTGTTGTTGTTGTTGTTGTTCTTCTTCTTCTTCTTCTTCTTCTTCTTCTTCTTCTTCTTCTTATTATTATTATTATTATTATTATCATTATTATTATAACTACTACTACTACTACTACTACTACTACTACTACTACTACTACTACTACTACTACTACTACTACTACTACTACTACTACTGCTGCTGCTGCTACTACTACTACTACTACTACTACTACTACTATCACTGCTGCTGCTGGTATCACTACTACTACTACTACTACTACTACTACTACTACTACTACTACTACTACTACTACTACTACTACTACTACTACTACTACTACTACTGGTATCACTACTACTACTACTACTACTACTACTACTACTACTACTACTACTACTACTACTACTACTATCACTGCTGCTGCTGGTATCACTACTACTACTACTACTACTACTACTACTACTACTACTACTACTACTACTACTACTACTACTACTACTACTACTACTGCTACTGCTACTACTAAAAACGGTGCATTTGTTCAATAAAATGCCGAAGATCAATAAATATCTACATACATATCAAGAACACCACAAAATAAAACTTAAAAAGAATCAAACCTGTCAATTAGAAGACAGTTCAATTATCTTTAAAACTTTATTTTTTCATCCTGCAGTTAAAGTTATTGATTCAGAAAATGAACATAATAACGAAAAGAAACGTGCCAAAATAAGATTAATTCTAATTTTTTAGATTCAAGTTATAATTCGGGCCTATAAAGTCTTATAGCTCGTTGATGCTCAAACAACCGACAACGTAAACAAAACTTTAGTGTTCTCCTGATCTAATTCGTTTCGTGTTTAAAGTCAGACTAAACACGAAACAAAACTTGATTTAGAAAATAAAAAAATCTCTTAAACACCAGTGCTAATCAGTGGTGCATGTAGTTCTAGTGTGGTTTTGGCATTTATGAAATCATAAATAGCCAGAGAATGGGATAAACTACATGTAGCTTGATAAGCATCTTCTCACTCTCAGTTGACACAGCTTGGTCGGACAGCATTGCGAACACAGATACTTATCTGTAGGATGTCCTACTTGTGGCTCTTTCAGGGTTGCTTCTTTCTTATTTGTTTGTTCAAATTTTGTCTATAACCAGTTTACTTCATAACAATAGCATATGAAAGACACAACTTGTTTTTCTTCTTTTTTTTTTTTTTTAAATGCTATTTTCATATCTTCCTCTTTTCATAACCTCCATCGCACCTTCACTTCTGCTGCCCGGTCCCAATCAGGCCAACAGCAGCACAGTGGGGCGAACAAGCAGTATAGCTTATAATAAAATATCATAGCAGGGCGTTAAAGGGGCATAAGGTTTTATAGCCCATAATTCTGATACATATTTTAAATATATATATATATATATATATATATATATATATATATAAATATATTTAGTCCAGAAAACACTTCTTTTGAAACAGTATTTCAGCCCGAATGAAAGTTGGATCAATCTGGTGTTTTCTACAACAGTATAGTGCTTGAATAGAGTTGGCTTGTGAAAAATAAATTTTTACCGCGCGATTTCGAATTTTTTTTTAACCGTTCCTTATTACTAGAGACTGGACATCATAACAATTTTTTGCAAAATGATATAGAATGAGTTGTAAAACAATTTAACTCACGAAAATATTGTTTAAATAGAAATTATTCATAAAAGCATCAGAAGAAATATAAGCAATAGTTTTATTTAGTCCAAATTTTTGTACGAGAATATACGTTTATTTTAATTTATATTTATGATAATTTTACAAATAATCGACAAACCACGCAAGAAGGGTTGATAGAAAAAAAACCACACACTTCTATTTGGCTTGGCAGGAAATACAACGTGGAATTCTTTTAAGACGGAATAAAACGCCTTTTTATGTCTGATTTGCTCTGTTTGCTTATTGTTCTGCATGCACCTTCAAATTCATATCAGAGTTTACATCTATATTGAACATATTTAAAAAATTTTTTTTATCTCACAGTACACAAGTTATTCTAACTTAAAGTAGACCATTTTTTACTGGAACTCTTCAATACTTTACTTGGATACTTGATAGGATCACTCAGAAACTTCCACTGTCACTATATAAGCTTAATTGTGCGAATAATTTCAGCAAGGATTCTAAAACTAAATAAAGATAATCTGCGGAATAAAATAAATTGAAAAGGAAAACCTTTGTAATGCACATTTTTTTTTTAATCAGAGAGGACAGGAGAATTATTAATGCACTTAGACCATATGCATATCGCGAGAGAGAGAGAGAGAGAGAGAGAGAGAGAGAGAGAGAGAGAGAGAGAGAGAGAGAGAGAGAGAGAGAGAGAGAGAGAGAGAGAAATGGAGGTAGACAGGTGATCAAAGAGAGCAAAAAACACGGGGGGAGGGGGAGGGGGGGGTGGAGTGATAAAGAGAGACTTACGGATAATAGATATGAGCGAGTGAGTATCTATGAGTAAGGGAGATAGAAATGAAAATGGAAGATGCAAACAGAGAAAGACACAGAAAAGAAATACAGTTAGAGAAGCAAGAGATGATTAAGGTAATAACCCAAACGTCTCGTAACACCCTACAAATGAAAAATATCTAAATGGTTATAATGATTCTGTGGCTCTATGTCGAGGATATTCAACATCAATGCACATTCAGTCATTATAATGTGAGAAACATTCCCCCAGCAGAGATCTCAATCCTTCAAAATTGGGCCAATTCATCTAGAAAAATCAATCGAAATGGTTATAATGATGATTAATCTGCAAAACAAGTCTGTTCGTGTAATAGATTCGCGAGAGAGAGAGAGAGAGAGAGAGAGAGAGAGAGAGAGAGAGAGAGAGAGAGAGAGAGAGAGAGAAGAAAGGGGAGAGGGAGGGAGGAAAGGAAACATCAGGAGAGATAGGGAGAGAAATTGAAAGAGCAGGAGACAGAGAAAGAGCGTGAGAGAGAGAGAGAGAGAGAGAGAGAGAGAGAGAGAGAGAGAGAGAGAGAGAAGAAAGGGGAGAGGGAGGGAGGAAAAGAAACATCAGGAGAGATAGGGAGAGAAATTGAAAGAGCAGGAGACAGAGAAAGAGCGAGAGAGAGAGAGAGAGAGAGAGAGAGAGAGAGAGAGAGAGAGAGAGAGAGAGAGAGAATGAAGAATTAAAGAGATAGAAGGAGCTGGAAGAGCGATAGAGAAGTGAAAGGAGGAATGTAAAAGAGTAAAGAGCAATAAGAATTTGTAGTGAAATAAAATATCTCATTACTCGTTGAGATAAAGTGAACATAATGCCCCATATTGATTTAGAGCCATTTTTTTGGTTTTCATGTTTATATTTCAGATCCAGTCAACGCTTAAAGCTTAATACTAATCGAGAAGTTTCCTGATAGTTTAAAAAAAAAATAACGCAGGAAAAAGTTTCCTTTAACTTAATCAAAGCGATGGGAGGTGATCTCTGATGGGAATTTTTAGTTAAACATGCATCAAGGTATGAAAACGTACTGTTGTTGACAAGTAATACCAAAGAACAAACAAACCAACATACATACCAACTCCAAGCTTTTCGAGTTTTCCACTAATAGAATCCATAACAATAAGGATTGCGACTTCACAAAAAGATCAACCACTTAGTGAGTTCTATCTAACTAGAAACATTAAGAAGAACTCCACAGGGCTATTTTGTTGCAGGCATAATAAAGATTTCCATTTGCGATTTTAACATCTTTTTTTCTAACTTAATCTCTTTTAAATAGGTCTCATAACGTTGCAAAATCGCATTCCCAGTTGTTATGGAAGTATAATGATTCCAAAGTAAACTGACTCAATTTTCTGCGGATTGCAAACCCCATCAATAGAAAGCTGTTTTTTTTCCTCATACAGAAAATTTCCTCAATCTCTGTTTAAGGTGTTCCTATGGAAAATAAAATTGGAGAAAATTAAAGAAGGACTTTTCCCAAAACTAAATATTGGTACAGCCTTTTTGGATTTTATACCTTCATCAATCTAATGCGCAGTGCAAGTGTTGTTTTCCGTGGAAGCGCTAATTTAAAATAAAACTTGTTCTTTAAATATTCAGCCAATGTACATTCCGTTACGGTACAAATCTTTTATATTAATAAAGGTGCTGTCAAGAACACAAGACCAACATAATCTCTTGAATACACAAACTTATGAACGAAATAGATTTTATTAAAAAAAAATACCAAAGATGTTGTGCATTTGAGATTGCTTTCAAATTCGCGCAAACTTAGAAGATAAAGGTTTATTACTGCTTGCAGTCAACGAAAGCCTGACAAAGTTACGACCAAATATAAATTATATGATAAAATATAATTCTATGAATATTTCACTTTGACATGGCAGCTTATAATGAAGCTATCGAATATTTAGATTGAAATCCAGGTATGAGTTATGTATTTTATCATATTTTCTATGGAACGTTAACGAAATCTAAATTATATTGCAGGCTAGGAAGTTTGACTCGGGTGGAAAAAGAAAATGAAGAAATCAACAAAAATAAGGGGAGACTTCAGGTTTGGCCAAAAGGTATTTTCATGGATTTAAGAAATTTTGTCTAAAATACTATGAAATGAGATAAACAGCCAGAAGATTTAGATATTATGTTTATGTCCTTGTTAACAATGTTTGTTTGTTGTTTAACTAGGTGATTCCAGGCTTTCATGGATTTCAATCTTAAGCCCTAAACTCACCTATTGATTGTGTGGGACTCGAATTCGCGAAAAAGATCTTTTCGGATACTATGGCGGTGGCTCCAACGCCACAGCCTTCGATGCTCCTTGATAGCAATGTCTGATCTGAATCTTATTAAGGACATAATAGAATGAACGCGAGACGCAATATACTAACTGGCTTATCAATGGCTTGCACTCACGCCTTTATACTATGATCCTGTACAAGAAAATGAAAAGATACTTGACTAGACTGATATTACGGTTGATTGATGGAGGTCACTAGAAAGCTCCACTTCTCTAGGTCTACCGCTTTGATATCCACTAAACGAACCCGTAAGTCGATAAGTGGATAAGTGAACGAATTCTCAAAAGGGGCACATGCGTTTATGTTTGTAACTTTGTTGGGTCCAAGTGTTGATCTAAATCTAAAAACCAGGTTCCTCCCGATCACTTGTCTTATGATCTTCGCTCTCATCCGATTATTCCATATTACATACATGTATCATAAAGAAATAGGCTACAATTGAAATTTAAGCCATTCGCTACCTGATATGGAAACGAAAATGATGAATTTAAAACAATAAAGTAAATAGATTTGTGTTTAAATCTTATCTTTTGAATGTCTTTTAAGTTGAGACATCCTGAAAAAGGATAATCAGACTTTTAAAGCGGAAATGGAATATATCTACCAGAAGTTGGAAATGTTCAGTTTGAAAATGGTCTATACCCGTGGGTAAAAGGAATTTGAACTCATTTGAAATCATTAAATCCTTATAATCTGTTCTTTTTTTTTAATCTACTTCTTTTTTTCATCAGACTGCTATGGTATTTCAACCTCAGATTTACACCCATGCCTTTTCATTCCTCTTTGAACAAGGAAGGGTAGCTTCAAATGAGGCTTCAAGCTAATTTACTGGCGACGACTTGCTGCAATCCTCTAAAACAGTACATGAGGATTGCGTGTGATGAATCTCATCGCTGACAAACGATCAAAACTAAGGAAAGTTCTCTAAAATCTAGTTCAAGTTTCCGTCCAATCTGAAAACCTCTTTCTTCTTAATTAATAGTGAGGAATAAGGAAAATTGGATCATCGAAAATAACACGATCTATAAGATTTTCGGGACATAAGAGTTTACATTATATATTTTAACTGTTATCAGCATAGTCAAAGAAGCTGGGCATATTATTTCATCCCTATACTATACCATGGTCCAACTTAAAGGCTATCATTCCAACCAATGTTATTTCTCTCTTCGGTCAGAGCTCTCCTTAAACTCAGAAGAAGTTTCGTTCATCGTAAACTACTGTGTTCTCTATGTTGAAGTCTAATTTTTTAAAAGAAAATGACACAGATTTAACCACTTATGTTGGTTCTTTGTTTCGCACTTTCTTGTTAAATTATTCATCGCAAAGTAGGTCAAGGCACGACAAAATCAATAGCAGTTTGCGTTGACGATAGACACTTTACTGTGAAATTTCCTTCGCGATTCGTATTAAGATTAATGCCATCTGAATCACCAGACGCTTTCATTGAGAGCTTTACAACACAAAATAGCTAATGGTTCTTCCCTATTGTTCGACCGTCCACATATAAATGCTCTACAAGAGCCTTACGTTTTCTCTGATATCTTGTTAGATTTTACACTGTTGTTTGTTTTTTGTGCATTAGGCCTAAATCATGAAATCGGTTTAACCAACACAATGGTTAAAAAAAAACAAAGAGGAAAGATTGGTTATCTAATCATCCAGTTCATGGTGCCACTTACGCTTATAAATAAAAAAATGTTTAAAAAACTAGGTAAATCGCTATAGCAACCGAACTGAACTTCTTGGATCTAATTATGCTGTAAAAAGAGGCAAAGATATTGATTTTTCTACCGTATTAAATCGAAGCATTATGTAAAAAGCAAAATTCTTAATAAAGACTCTAATTTGTATCATTTTCTGATAAAATGAAGCACATCATTGCAGATCACTTGATTATCTCTCTCAGATACGATAGTTTCTAACGGTTGTAAAATATGAATAATCTAAAGTTACCATTAGATGAAATTTTCTATCTTCTTTGAAAGTTGAAAATAGGTTCAACAAATAATTTGATTCAATTTTGTATGTGAGTCTGCATAGACGTACAAAGTTCATCTCTGGGGAATAGGGTGAAGAACCAGTGAGAGAGACAGAAGGATAAAGACAGTAAGTCACACAGATACCTAATTAAATAGACATATAGGAAGGGAGACATGGATAAAAGATTAGCAGTTAGATCGATGGATGGATAGAGAGATAGAGAGAGAAGAAAAAAAGTCATCATGTAATTTATTCTAGTGATTGACTTTCACTCGTTATGATCTTATGAGCAACACAGACAATAATGTTCAAATTGTGCAGAATTAATATCACAATTTTTTTTTGCTGTCCGAGGTTTTGAGAAGATATCATAATAATATTTTAAGAAAATTCCATTCAAAGCATTTTTCATATTATAAATTTATTGGAAATTGTCTGGATGATACATCTAAATTGCAGAGAGAGAGAGAGAGAGAGAGAGAGAAAGCGATAAAGAGAGAGAGATATAAGGATAGAGAGAGAGAGAGAGAGAGAGAGAGAGAGAGAGAGAGAGAGAGAGAGAGAGAGAGAGAGAGAGAGAGAATGAGAACAAGGGAGCGAGAGAAATTCAATGAATTTTAACAAACCCTGCATCTGAATAATAATGAAATGTAACACACCTGTTCATCAATTTATCGTTTGCATTGGAAGTAAAAAATAAAATTCAATGAGAAGATTGGCAAAGATATTAGCACTACTCATCTTCAATCCAAGAATGTAAAATGCTGGTCGGAAAAAAAAAAATCGATTTTTGTTCATAATTTTGTCCCTTAACTTAAAGGAAAACATTTTATTTTTTAAAAAACCCAAGTTATCATAATAGGCTCTAGATCCATCTCACTGACCAACCATAAAAAAAAAAAAAATAAAAGGGACAACCAAAATGCATGGCCTGACCAAACTTTCCCTATAATACATCTGAAAGCATGCGTCTCCATAATTATTTTCTTGTGGTCTCCCACTTAGTCGTCTTTAATTTATATCTAAAGCTGCTGCTAAAAAGAAAAAAAAGAACTACTATTTCCTTCCATTCTTTTTTTTTTTTATCTTTTGACCGAGAAGAGTGTGAAAGTAGGTGCTTATTTAGCAATCAACGGGTGGCAATCAACACAAATTTTAAGAGATAAATAAATACAAGACAAAACCACAAAAACAAATCAATCAATAAATGTATAAGAGCAGTGACTCGGTTTTAACCTGACGTCAATTTATGAGAGTTGGCAGCAGCAATTTTTGTGGCCAAAAGATTAATATTTTTTAACCTTTATAGAAGAAACGAAATGAAACATCAACTCTGGACTTTAAATGCTTTCCAAGAAACATTAAAGTCTCTGTCACAATTTCAATCTTTTAAAAAAAAGGCGATACTTACATTCCATCATTTCACTATCACATTTTTTACTTGTAACCTTGAGTCCCATTCAGTAAAATAGCACCTGAATCTATAAACACAACTACGGATAAATTTAAAAAAAAAAAAAAAAAAAAAAATGACGCTGAGCCACCAGCTGCAAACAGAACTTTGTGTCCGTCAAATTAATGAATGTCATTTATCTGGCCTTTATAAATATTTGTTTGATTTGTTTGCAAATCAGTAACAAAAAAAAAAAATCAATAAATAAAAAATCAGCCATTCAAACATTCGTCCTTAGGTTTGAATGATATTCTTATAATGAGTTGTTGAGAGAGTCTGTATAGAGGGTTTTAAAACACATCCCACACAATTCTTGTTCCGTCTCATATGCAGATAATATCGTTATCTTATGTTAACCTGTGGACTTTTTTGTTTCTTTTTTAAGTAAAAAAATATATGTCTAGATTTGTTTAGTTCATAATATAATAAAATTGACAAAAATCTCAGAAAAAAGGTAATGCAAGTACCTTTTTTCTTCTTTCTTTCTTGCCTCTCTCTATCTCGTTTACTTTCTCTGTCTCTAATTGATGCCCCCTCACCACACACACACACACAAACAAAATATGCTTCAGTTTGGCTCATAGCTTTTCTATAATCCTTTTTTTTTTTTCATTAATCTTTGCTCACGCGCTAAATTAGTTTGCTCGTTTATCTGTGACTCTGAGCTCAGCTAAGACTGGGTGAAAAGACGCGGCCAAGAGCCTCTTTTCGCATCCATGATTACTCTATGAAAGTATTCGGGGATTAAACCGAGGGTATTCAAATCCCATTTAGAAAAAACGCCATCCCTCGTCAAACCAAATACAATTTCTTTAATATGTTAGCTGTGGAAACCGAGCTTTGATTGCACTATTACCAAAAACGTATCCCTAAACCAATCTCTAAAAACTAGTCTTATTGAATACCAATTTCCACCACACTATATTGCGAATGACAGAGTAAAGAAAACCCCTCCTCTCATTATTTTATTATATTTCTTCTCCACCCCTTCTTTACCCTGGTTATTGCAAATAAAGCCCAGGAATAACAGAAAAGGTAGCCTTTGATTGGCTGAGAAGAAAAAAAGAACAGAACCACTGAGAGGAAGTTGTAACGCAGACGACTCTTTCACTGGGTCACGTTTTTTGCAGCGCGCCTGTTATGGACTTCCGTTGCTTGGGTATTGTTCAAAACATGTAATTAAACGTTAAGGATTGGTCAAGTGTTATAAGCACAGTCGCACAGAGCCAAAGTTTTGAGACAATTAAAGAAAAAAAAAAATAAAAAAATAAAGAGAGGGGAATGGTTCTAGACTAGAGCATTACTTTTGAATAGCATAATAATAAACGAAAATAAAGGATCTAATGGATTGCGGGCTATATTGAATTGAAAATAAAATGATTTGATTCCATTTCCCTTTTCTGAAAATACTCCAGTCATGAGTGCACGATGCTAAGTACCAGCATCTGGACAAAAAAAAAAAAGGCATTTCGAATGAGTACTTCGTCAGGGGCAAAAAGAGATAACTAGATAGATAGATAGATAGATAGATAAGGATAGATAAATAGATAGATAAAGCAAGAGAAAGAGAGAGAGAGAGAGAGAGAGAGAGAGAGAGAGAGAGAGAGAGAGAGAGAGAGCGAGAGAAAAAGGAGAGACAGAAAAGGGGGGGCGGGTCAATCGAAATATTAATATTATATGTAGAGAAGAGAAAAATAAGTAAAAATATAGGTAAATAGCTGGATGACTGTACATATTAAAAGATATATATATATATATATATATATATATATATATATATATATATATATACATATAGATAGATAGATAGATGGATAAAATAGATAAATAGACAGATAGACATACACATTCATCATACCTACATACACACAAACCTACATAGAACACTTACACTGACATATACATAAGTAGAGAAATTAAAAAAAGAAAATTAAAGGAAACAGCGAGCTGAGAGAGAGAGAGACAGAGAGAGAGAGAGAGAGAGAGAGAGAGAGAGAGAGAGAGAGAGAGAGAAAGAGAGAGAGAGAGAGAGAGAGAGAGAGAGAGAGAGAGAGAGAGGGAGGGGGGGGGAAGAGGGAATGAATATGAGAAACGGAAAGACAGACAGGCATATAAACAAAAAGACAGAAACAGACAAAGAAAACAAAACCAGCAATGAGGGAAAAGGATTAAAAATAAAAAAGACGAAGAAAAAAGATGTCGTAAGATAAAAAGCCACTCATTTCCCCCGTCATTTCTAACCATGGTTGTTTATTTTTAGCCGTTTGAATATTCCTTTCTTTCTATTGCAGTCGTGCGCTGGTAAACAAACTTAATTATCGAATTGAAATACTCAGGGCACACACAGATTCGCCCATACACCGCATCCTCACAAACACATCCAACAGTAATGGAAGACGTTTAAAGAGGGAAGCGACAAGATTTTATGCAAACACTTCATTCTGTTTGTCCACGGGATTTGTTTCCAAACTAACAAACATCTTCGGTAATGCTCTCACGGCATCGACTGCCGCCTCCGGTCTGGATTCTCCTTAATTCTGGTGGCAGTCATCTGTAGTTACGCCTCAAAGACCAGTCCCTTAACGGTCCAAGTGGAGAGAGGGCAAGCTTCACGAAATTGCTGTTAAATTTCGGCTGATCGCTGCTGGCTGTTGGATATAACTGCTGTTTCCTTGTCGCAGGATAGCAGGACCACCACGATTTCTTACTTGGTTGGCTAGCTGTGCGGTCATCTATTCTAGGGTGCTGGTGGTGGGATGGGAGGGGAGAGGGGGAGGTTAATTAGTCTTTGGTTTAGATATGAAGCAATAAAAATAGGTCTAAAGCTTTGTATTTTTTATTTCCCTCACCTCGCAAAGTTACACATTTCTGCTACTCTCTTTGACCTTCAAAAGTCTTTGAGAGTAAAAGGACCGAGAATGGACCACTAAACAGTTTTCATCAGCTTCAATGACGTCCTAGATGACGTCATTTGAGTGATTTTTTTTAAAGTTGGGGAAGCGAAAAATGTCTGAGAGGGCAAAATCTGGTAAATAAGCTGGTTGCGGCAGACTTTCCCAGCCGCACTGTTTTGCTGTCTTAACTGCTTGTCCACCGCGGGATTGTCATGCAATAGGAGGACCCCATGACTGAGCTGCCCACGCCTTTTTCTCGACAATTGGGACCGCAGTTTCATCAGCAAACTGAGTAGTGATCTCCTGTCACGGTTTATTCATGTTCCTGGTAGACTGTCATAATTATACCTTCACAATCCCAGAAACACGACAGCATGACCTTTCCACTCGATGGCATCGTATTAGCCTTCGTTGGTGAAAGAGAAGATGTTTTACACTGCTTGGAGGGCATCTTTTGCTCTAAATAATAAGGATGTTTCATCCATAGTCACAATGTTTTAAAAGAAATATGACTGTGGACACCATACAAAAAAAGGACTCAACCCTCTGCTTCTTTTGCTAACAGTCAAAAAGCAAGGGACCCACGGTCATCCACCGCTCTTCATTCATGTTGAGATAGTCATGGAGAATCAGTTCAATTGACCCTACACTGATTCCAGTTTCACTTGAGAGCTTTTTGGCAGCCATATGCAGAACCAGTTTCAGTTACCACAAAAGGTGGGCGGCCTTCACAATCTTCATCCATCACCGACACGAATCCAGATTTGAATTTCTTTACCCACTATGTCGCAGTATTATATAGATGACATTTGTCACCATAAACTTGGAACATTTCCCGAAGATGTCCAAAGTTTAAAAACTTGATAACCGAGCGATATCCAACCGGCTCCATATCGCTGCTGTAACAAAGAAAGCAAACGCTTTTTTTTTACTTTGATTTTATTTAAAGCGCTTATAAGTTCCTAAGTAACGTCAGATTTTTCTGAAAATTTGCATTTTGCATTCCAAAGAAATGATCTAAAAGCTGTCAAAATTTCAATACTCTACTACGATTCCTTTCAACACCGACCAAAGACTTCTTGAACTCCCTCTTGGTGTTCACATCCTTCTCAGATATTCCTTTCCACTGCAGGCTTTAGAGTCCGTTTCAATCTTATATCAGCAATTTCTTAGGCAATTATCTCAATATGAAACTTCAAATTTGTATCAATAATGAGAATGCCAAGCTTTTTTTTTCTCTTTCAGTTAGTTATTTCATCTTTTTGAAACAACAGACTTTGCTATTCGATGATTTTCCTTTTAGTCTTGTCCTTGTCTTTCGAAAGATCAAAATATGACTTGACTTTACGGTCCATGTTACTCAACCGTAGCAATTGCATAATGAGTTGATGGTTTAATGTTCAGACTCGTTTAAATCAACACAGTTGTGACATAAATTAGTTTAATATTACATTTTAAATTTGAAAAATGAATAAATTTAAGTATTTTGGATACTTAATTCTCCGTGTATGAGAAATCATATGATTTTTGACTGAAAATTTCATCTAACATTTGTTTAACAAAAAAAAAACAACAAAAAAACAAACGATCTTATAGCTAAAGCGAAATCAACCTTACAATTTACTATTGTATCTACAAGAAGCATGTCATGAAAATGTGAGGTGATTTGAAGACAAATAAAAAATATTTTAAGATTGTCTTTCGCGCTACTGGTAATTTAGACGCAAAATCAAATTGAGAGTATTACAGTATAACAGTATTTCAGTGTTACAGTATTACAGTAATACAGTATTACAGTATTACAGTATTACAGTATTACAGTATTACAGTATTACAGTGTTACAGTATTACAGTATTACAGTGTTACAGTGTTACAGTAATACAGTATTACAGTGTTACAGTATTACAGTATTGCAGTGTTACAGTATTACAGTGTTACAGTATTACAGTATTACAGTGTTACAGTATTACAGTATTACAGTGTTACAGTATTACAGTGTTACAGTATTACAGTATTACAGTGTTACAGTATTACAGTATTACAGTCTCGACAACAGGAGGAAAACTATCAATAGTTTTCTCACTGTATGTGTCAAAGTTTTTCTAATTATTTTTTGAGTCTGTAAATAGGAATTTCCAGACAATGAGTCAACGAAAAATTGTTTGAAATGGTGACACCAGGATATTTGAAAACTTATTTTTCATTGCATCAACAAAAATGTTGTCTATGTATAGAGAGAGTGATGGAAGATGCTTTTTTGGATTCCATTTATCTAAAAAATAGAAATTCATTTGTTTCAGGAACAGAAATAACATTTATTTTCATTCTTAGCCCGCTTGAAACAAGCATGGGTATCATGGCTGGTAGACGGGATGGGAGCCAGAAAAACGAAAAAGGGACAAACAAGATATATAGTCAGAGAGATTGACATATAGACACATAGATAGATATGAGGAAAAGGGAATATTTAGTTATGAATAAAGCAAACGAGTAGAGAAATAAAGCAATGATAAACCATCAAATTTGGCCAAGTACTTCAAAAAGCAGATTAGACCTTATATTGAGAGTAAATGGATGGAGTGCAGAGAGCATTCGTCCTGGTTGTTTCTTTCTGACGACCCAAAAAGTTCTTTTGAAAAAGAAAAAAAAAAACAAACAAAAAAAAAACAAAAAAAAAAACAACAACAACAATTGCAATCAATTATGCGAATCTTTTTCATAAAGCCATTAGATTTATGATTCTTCTCTCCGTTATGTCACTTTTCCCTTTTCAGCCATCCAATCTATATCAGTTTAAAGAGTCCATCCTCTGAAAATACCGTCGTTTTTTTAAGCATATCACTCTCTTGTGCGCGATAAAAAATATTTGGAAAACAGTTTTTTAGAGACTAAATCAAATAATAGGTTAAAAATGATGCGGATTCAAAAGGAATTATTTCAACAATAATAATTATATATTCGCATCTACCCCAATGGACCCAGAAAACTGTATAATAACAAGATTTAGGATTTATGGATTTGTAGAACTATGCGTGTCAGCGTGAGGATGACACATAGTTTGCCAAATAAAGCAAAAGATTAGCAGACAAAGAACTGCGGAAGGATAGGACATGTGACAAAGCTTCATCGCTGTAATTGCTCTCAACTTTAAGGCTGAAATTATTTCTTAGTTCTTACAATATACAAGTTATTAAAAAGCAGCTTTTTTCAATGACGAAAGCGCGGAAGACAAAGCCTCTTTATTCAGTTTGAGCGTGTCCTGCCCTTAACAGGAAACACCCAGATGTAATGGGGAATCATTTGCATTTTTTAAAGAAGCGAGAATGTTTATGTCGATGGTTTACCAAGATGTCATGAAAACATTAATAAATAAAGTGTTTGTCATTGCAGCGGGTGAGGACAGGAGCAGCATCAACAGCAGTGATAAATGAATAACCACATCACCTTTAGAGCTGGCATTAAAGTTATGAACACTATAAAATATAATGAAAGGCAAAAGCTAAAAGCAATCTGATGTAAGCCACAACCTGAAATGTATAAATTTATATGTTCTAGAGGGCTTATTACTTCACGACATATTTGCATTCACACTAAAACACCCTTGACACTTTCAAGCTCAGAAATTGTTGGAAGGAAAGTAAAATTAATTTTAAAAAGTTCCAAGCATTGTTATTGGATTAAAAATCATGACAAAAGAACTGAAACAACCAAAATGAGTTCATTCTCTGTGGGGCCAGATAACTCAGTGATAATAACAACATAGCAGGACTTAACTCCAATTTGCTCTGTTTTGAACAATGATGATTTTTGATAAGATGGTATTTTCTCATTCAGGACAAATTTAGATAACATGAGATCTAGATTGGTAGACCTGCGATCGATTTACATGAAACTAGATAAATTTATTCCATTTATCAAAAGTTAAAATCCACTTGAACTTGAAAAAAAAACCCACAACAACATAAACGAACACATCCTCCGCACTCTACCTTGATCAAGTCAATCCTAAATTATAGTTCGACTGGTTACCTGAAAGATAAAGATCAACTTTTGATTAGAAAAGTAAATGAAAGATTCAGACTAATTGAAACTTAAATCATGGGAGAAGGATAAAGAACAGTGAAAGGCATAAACCAATTATATATATATATATATATATATATATATATATATATATATATATATATATATATATATATGTATATATGAAAAAATCAAAGATTATTTTATCTTGAAAGCTAAAAGATTCAAAATCCGCCATAACAAGATGATTATTTGCGAAAAGGTTTTTTTATGATACATGCGTTCACATATTTTCCATTTTATAAGTTTTTCTTCTATTTTTTCCCGTATACCTCTTACTTCTACTCTTTTAACTCCAGAGAATGACGCATCTGAACTGCTTCAATCTTAATCTGAGCCTGCCTTCCTCTTAGAAGCTCCTTCAGCCCTGGTCGCTTCCGAACTGAAACTGCAAAAAAAAAAAAATATGAATATTGATTTTTGCAAGGACATTTCTCCAGTTTACCACAAAGGTGATTTAATACAAAAAAAAAATAAAATAGCTAAGTGATTTGAAACATATTCCATTCGTGTTATTCCATACCCTTGACATTTCAATCAGATTGCTGCGAAAGATTTTTGATTGGCCGCTTTTCCAACTGGTTTTCAAATGAGGATGTTAGATGACGTCTCTTGACATTACGTCCCTTTCTAAGAACACAGTCTCTCAAGAAGGTGGAAGATCGATAGAACTCTTGCTTAAAAAGATCCTCGCCATTGTGAAGGCGTCAAGAGCTGACATTGCAATTTAGTCCCATGTTTAGAGGCCAAAATGGGTTCCCGGGTTGGATGAGTAGTGAGTTACCAGGGGAAGAGATTTTAAACCATATAAGACTGTGCGAGATGGCCATAAACAGTTTAGAACTACAGTTAAATTGAAGTGAGGCATATTTTTAACTTAAAAATCGAGAAACCAAAAGATGCAATTGATCTTAATCTGACTATGAATATTTTTTAATTAAAACTTTTGCCTCCCAGCTTTATGCACTATTTATCACAAACAACTTTGAACACCTAAGGAAAAAAAAACTAAAATAGAAAATTGATAGATTTTTTTTCTTTACAGTCACCATCGTGCATACTATATGCGAATTAAAATGGATCCATTAGGACCTGATGTCTAACAAACTGATAGCGGTAACTAAAGTGTGTTTGTACGACGATCTCTTATTTACAGAAAAACCAACGAACAAAAAGTTTTTGAATTATGGCGAATGCGCAATATATTTTCTTACTTACAAGAGCAACAATCATCAAAAAAAAAAAAAAAAAAAAGAAAAAAGGGAGGGTCTCAAATGAACTGTCTTTGTCGATGCAACCAAAATTGCGATTTATAATTTTTTTCTTATCGAGAAGTAATATTGTACCATGATATTTTAAAAATGAGATATGCGTATTTCTTTATATGATTCTTTCTAAAGAGCATAGCCAAGCAGCCAAATATTTTCGGTTCAGGAAAATTTATTTGATATTTCTCAATCTGACCATACACCTTGAATCACTGAAACGAGGAGATGAGGGATGAGGGTAAGGTAGAGAGAGGATATTAAAGTTTGAGAAAACAATTTCTTGAGGAGGGGGCTTTCTGATGGCATATGATTCTCGACCTAAACATTTCTATATATAAATTTAAGTAAAGAAAAAATTACCTCATAAAATTTGTTAGGATCTTTAGCAACACAAGCAACGTCAACATGAAAATTTTCTTTTCTTCTTCTTTTTCTGCATTGCTGGATTTATGCCGTGCATGTTAGTTACTCCTGTGCCAGTTGTTCTTGTTAATCATGTCAATAAGGAAGTCTAACTGTTTGCCTGACTGGAGGAACTGTAAACTGAACAGTGGTATAAAAATCATTACCTACAAAAATCTATACTCTCGCTGTAAACTTTTTTTTCAAATAAAAAAATTGCTACTGGATGGATTTTTTTTTCTTATTTATTCATTTTTTTTTTTTTTTTTTCATATTTTACCTGTTATCTCAAACATAGAGCAAGAAGATGAATACCAGTTTCTAGTTATTCTCATTTTTTTTATATTCCCAATTTAATGTTTTTTTCTTACCATTCGTTTAATTTTTTTTTTAAATTAAGACGCAGATCTACTCAATTTATTCAAGTCTTTCCCAAAATTCGATCATTCTTACTTCGATTGTTTAAATCGAAACAGTAGAGCGAAGGGAACGCATACATTTTGGTGTTCATTCAAGTTTTTCTCCCGTCTCCCACCTTCTCCTCCGCTTCTTCCAAAATCACCGTTTTCCTATTGAAGCAAACCAGTTTTCCGGTGCCCAAATCACATTTAAATTTTACAAATGTACATACGGTCAAACAGACTTGTAATTCTACTCAATTTTTCTCTCTTCACAAGACAAAAATGGATCAGAAAAATTGAGACCTTTGCAATTCTGAATCCAGCTAGATCTACTGATTACTTGATGCAGAGGCGACTCAGGTTAGTTTGTTTAGCAAACATTGCAGAGGGACTTTTTATTCTTTTTCAAGTCTGTTGCCATTCATGCCAAAAATTGGAAGTGGCTAGCAGCTTGTTAATTCTCGAGAATGAGAGTGATATAGCAGGGATTGGTGTTGGGGTGGGGGCTCGAGAGAGAGAGAGAGAGAGAGAGAGAGAGAGAGAGAGAGAGAGAGAGAGAGAGAGAGAGAGAGAGAGAGAGAGAGAGAGAGAGAGAGAGAGAGAGAGAGAGAGAAATGGGGAGTGGGGAAGGGTGATTGGTAAAGAAACTGTAGAGAAATAAAAAGAATGTTGGGGAAAAGTGGGTAGGGGTTGTTTATATTGTATCGCACTAAAATAGGAAAAATGCATCAGCGGCAAGAAAGCGTTTCGCTTGATTAACTTTGTAAATTGTATGTGGAATGGATAAGGTAATTATTCTGTGCAAAAACTGGTCGAGGTGGTGGTAAGACTGAAAAGAGAGAAGATATTAGTTGAGGAACATGAGGATTAATACTGGAAGCTCTGTAGCCAAGGGGAACAAGAACGAACGTACGCTTTAAGTTGTTCAGCTGTGAAAAGTAAAAATCACAACTGATGCACGATACAAACTGACACGTTTTGAGGAAATAAGTAAAATTCTAATTATGGAATGAAGGAAAATCAAGTGGACAAGAGATCGACATATAGATAGATAGATTGGTAAATAGATAGAAAGATAGGTGGAAAATTATATAGGTATATACATGTAGATAGATAAATAATTAGATAGATTGGTGCACAGATATTGAAAGAGAGTCAAGCACAGATAAACTTAAAATACCTTTGACCTAGAGCTGCACAAACATTGGATGAGAGAATTAGTCTACACAACTGCCACCAAGACATTCGTTTTAAATTCACCACTCTAACTAATGTTCTCACCTTAACATCATAGCAACAAAACATCCGTTATCTTTTATGATAATTAGAAACATTAAAACTCCACGACCTATCTGGATCCCATCTACATCCTCTTCTATTTGCATTTCTTAGCTTACCATCTTATCAATCTATTTTTGTTTTGCCCCAAAAGAGTTCTATGATAAATTTTTGCGAGTGGTTACAATCAATATGCTTTCCAACCTTCACCTATTAAACCAACCTGTTGAAATCTAGAGGCGACATCAGCCGAAGGAAATCAAGGAAAACAGCGCCGGGATGGTACATTCGGACAGACATCAATTTTTCTGCTTCCGAGTTTGTCCAGACATGGTGGATTCAATTATTGCAGCATCCAGGCTAAGATTGTGACGATAATTATGAGTTGGAAATACTTCCTGAGACTAGAAGAATAAATCCTGAGCTTAATCAAATTTCGAATTAAAAATACTTTTAATTTTCAGAACGTTTTCTATATCCGTGTACATAAAAAAATTTCCAACAAAATCAATACAATTCTTTTCTTTTTTTCTTTTCAAATTTGATGGCAAAAATTTTTTATGTGGCTTCATTTCTGCTGATCACTTCCAGTCTCTCAGACTGCCCCCGTGGCACGAGTTAGTAATGGCTTCCACTGCTGTCAACCTACATTTTACAGGACTTTTCATCCGTAAGAGTTCGCCGTAAACACTACGCGCTACCTGAGTTGATATTCAGGTCATACTAAATTATGGCCTTCTTTTTCTTTACTTCAAAATAATGTTTGTCATAACCTTATATTTCTACGAAAGATGTGTGTAAGTTTTATAATGTTTTATGAAATGATAAATAAAGAAAAAAATTGGGACTCTCATTTTGTCAGAATATTTTTTTATACTTGATCGTCCGTTCCTGGGATCAACATTCCTTAGTGATATGAGAAAGAATGAAAGATGAAGGTAAGCAGATAACACATAGAACGAGCCAGAAGGAGAAAAATAGATTCGATTTATGCAGATGAACGGAGTAAGATAGTCAAACAGAAAGACACATAAACATAATACAAAGAGCGGGAGAGGGGACGAGAGAAGGAGGAAGAGGGGGGATTGAGAGAGAGGAAGAGAGAGAGAGAGAGAGAGAGAGAGAGAGAGAGAGAGAGAGAGAGAGAGAGAGAGAGAGAGAAAGAGAGGGAGAGAGGGAGAGGGAGAGAAAAAAAGGACGCTCTACAATATTTGCCACACATTTAGCACTTTTCACAAAGAGACTAATAATTTGCTACTCGGGCTAGCAAATCACTCTTCATAAATTGAAATGCTCTAAATCCTGCTTACAATTCATCTTTGTTTGTGGAGCACCTGATGAGGAAGAGATGAAAATTCTCAAGATTGTTGACAGTAAAAAATTATTACCTAACACAAAATTTTGCTCCCGAGTGAGGAGTTGTATTTTATTGGTTGACTTTAGAGCAAATCGGTAGTTTCCGTGATTTTCTCATATCGTCGCATTTTTTTGTTTTGTTTCATAGTTATCAAATTCAAGGAATTTATGATGATTTTTCAATTTTTTGAAATGGGTTTGATTCATATATCCATAATTAAACACTAGAACTACATTATAAACGTTATCGTACAATTTTATATAGTTATTAAAACTAATAGCGCACGCAACCATTCTACATACCACACGTTTCCGTAGACAGATTAACCAAAACTGGGCAAAATGCACTGTTGGGCCTCGGGTGAATACATGGGTGGCTTAATAGTAACGGATGGGTATTTATATATGAGTAAAAACAGAACAGTTATCATAGATTTGGCTGAAATAAGTAGAAGAAAGACTTAGAATGAGGGGAAAAGAGTAAGTGATGTTTAGAGAAATAGAAGGAACAGACAGATAAATCAATGAAAAAATAGACAGATATAATGAATGAACAGAAAGATGGAGAAATATAATTGACAGATTAATATATATATATATATATATATATATATATATATATATATATATACATGATATACGGATAGATAGATCGAGATAGAAAGATAAAGACACGGGGAGAGAGAGATTTTTTTTTTTTTTTGTTTTTTTTTTTGGGGGGGGGGGGAGGCGGGGGAAAGGATGCGAGAGGAATTGTACCAATTACGTCCTGACAAACCTTTGCGACATATTTATGTGATTGCGTCTGTCAAGTTGTATTTTGAGATAAACCTTTGCTGGGTGTAACTATGGCCCACTCCCTGGTCGAAGCCAACTATCTATTACAAGAATCTGTCGGTTATCAAGATAGCCCTTATAAATCATGTCTGGAAACGCAGTAAAGACGGACAGACGGATTCCGAAAAGAGCAATTATTGCCCATTATAAAGGATAAAAAGGCCACTTCATTTGAAACTTGCGGCCCTTTCTTTAATTGGTTTCAATGGATTTTACTATTGCTCTTTTCCCTTTCGGCGGTCCTCCTGCGCTAAGGTCGATAGATCCCGTTTCAATGTTGACGACAAGAAAAAGTGTAAAAAGGGAAAAGAAATGGAGCAGGAGTAAACAGGAAAAGTCGAAACTGGAGAAAGACAAGAATACGTGTTGACATTAATTTTTTTTTAAAGTTGGTCGTCTGCGAATAAAAATAGAAGAAAAAGTCTTACAAAAAATCACAGTTAAGGATAGGGTACGAGCGAGCGAGCGAGCGAGAGAGAGAGAGAGAGAGAGAGAGAGAGAGAGAGAGAGAGAGAGAGAGAGAGAGAGAGAGAGAGAGAGAGAGAGAGAGAGAGAGAGAGAGAGAGAGAGAGAGAGAGAGAGAGAGAGAGAGAGAGAGAGAGAGAGAGAGAGAGAGGGAGAGGGGGGGGGGGGAAGAAAGAATATGAAAAAATAATGCGTAGGCAAATAAAAAGATGAAGAAAAAAAAACTGAGCAGAGGGAAAGTACAGTAGAGGAAGACGAGGAGGGCTCTAAAAAAAAAAAGGGAGGGGGGAGGGGATTAAGCAGTTCCAGGCAGAAGAAGAATGGCAAAAAGACGATTTGGAAGACAGGGCGAAGAGAGGAGAAATCAGATTAAACTAGAGTGAATTAAATGAAGTTTGGAAGTTAAGGAGAAGATGAGTTAGGGTATTTATCCAAGAAAGTATATATATGTATATATATATGTGTGTGTGTGTGTGTGTGTGTCTGTGTACATAATTACGATTCGGTTTTTTTTTTAATTAACAACTCATTGATAGAAAATAATAAGCTAGTAAAACACCATCCTCTCCGATGTTAAGTGTAGTTTTATCAAAGGGAAAATCTAGATCGAGGGTAGGTGGAAATATTATAAGCACATAAAAGTGATAAGAACTCGATGGAAAAGAGGTTGTGAATGTTCCCCCAAACTGAGAAGGGCCCATTTGATTTGCAATAAAGTTAGATACATTTCGCTGCCGGCGTCAAGAAATTCGTACGGCTAGTCTTGACTCATCGTCTGTTTTTCCCGTGTTTAAGACTGCATAAGTGCGTCTATATTATACCATAGATGCTTTGTTGTTTGAACAGTGTTCAGCGTTGAACTTACAAATCTACACATTGTAGAATTTAAAATAAAAAGATGGAAGAAGGAAAAGTGAAGGTAAAAATTAGGAACGAAAAGTTACAATATACTATATCGCCGTCTGTTTTAATTTAGTGCTGTTGCCGTCAAATTATTTCAATGGTACTCTGCTACGTTTTAAATTTTTGTACTAGTGTCATTTTTTGTGCTTTTTATTCCGTCTACCATTAAGTGAAGTCTTATAATGACGTACTGAAATTTTAAATTTTCTGTTTTTATTTGTTTGACTTGCAATTATTATCTGTATATTCGGTTTTCAATTTAATTAATTGAAATTATCCATCGGGATGATTTTTTTAATAGTTTCACGAAACATAACTATTTCAACTTGCAATAATAAAAAATACAGGAATCTTTCATTTTATAGTAGTTTTACTACTTAAGAATTAAAGAAACTTACATTTTACAGGATTATATTTCCATATCAATATATTTGACCAGGGTTCATGTCTCTCTTGTACAGAGGGAAAAAAAATCATTTTTTTTTTACTTTGGAACCAGGGCACGGGAATTATTCTTGAAAGTCTCCCCACCATTCCGCCTGGAAGGCGCAGTAGTAATAAGTTCTCAGGCCAAGAAACATTACTAATCGGACTGGGCGAGGACTGGACATAACAGACTGGCTTGTCTTTCTCACTCTCTGACAGTCCACGAGAGGAAACTACCAATTCGCCTGCCCAAAAATTGGCTTTCGATCTGATCTAGAGCTGGAGATTGCTATATCGAGATCTCCAGCCGTCAGGGCCAGCCTACACGGTGTTCCACTTACCCACTTTCCTAAACTGCTTAGTCCAAATTAAGGAACGAATAATTATATTTTGTTACTTCGCCGCCGTATTATGGTAGCACCATGGCAGTAATTTGAAGTTTGCTATTTTCTTTTGTTCTTCATCGTTCATTACTGCTGCTCTGCTGCATCTCTATAACAACAACAATAACAGCAACAACAACAACAACAACAACAACAACAACAACAACATGAACTACAAAAACAACAACAGCTTCTCCTTCACTTACTACTACTACTACTACTACTACTACTACTACTACTACTACTACTACTACTACTACTACTACTACTACTACTACTACTGCTGCTACTACTACTACTACCACCACCATCACAATTACAACTACTACTGCTATTATTACTACTACTACTACTACTACTACTATTACTACTACTACTACTACTACTACTACTACTACTACTACTACTACTACTACTACTACTACTACTACTACTACTACTACTACTACTACTACTACTACTACTACTACTACTACTACTACTACTACTACTACTACTACTACTACTACTACTACTACTACTATTACTACTTAACTACTGAGATAAATAGAGAGTGGAAATGTTTGTGTGTTTGTGTGTGTCGGGAGGAGGGGGGTGAATGTGTAGCTGAAGGGAGTCAAATTGCAATGGAGAAATGTAACATCATAACGCTCTAGACCAGTCTATTGTGTCTAAGATATGTAAGAGCTAGAAAGCTTAGTTACTGAAGGTTCGGAAATTTGATCCGGCTACAATCTGTTTCATCTAATTTGAGCCCCATAGGGCACTGGCACAGAAATCCATTCATATTTCTATTTACGATTGCAGATTTTTTTAAAAACAGCAACACTAGTATCTGTGTATGAGACAAGTGCTGTTCAGACTAGAATTAACCTCTTAAATTAAACTCTCCTAACAGATGAAGAGTTGTCAGTCCAAATTTCGCATCCTTGATTTTTAAAAAATTAAGAGCTCTACGTTTAGATAAAAATGAAACAGCTGCTCTGATTTGAAACAATCGGTGTTTAAGAGGATGAGGGATATAGCTTTCAGAGAGTAGAAATGAAAAGGAAACGTAAAAAAAAAACAACGCACACGCACTAATATAGTTGTGGAAGAGAGTTGCTTTGAGGAGAATCTTAAGATTTCTCTAAAAGATGAAAAGTAATACAAGAAATAGAATTAAGGTAAGCAACTTTAAGATCATCGACAGAAAACTGACAATGTCTCTCACTCACTACCTATTTCTCTTTTTTTAAATTAGCATTTTCAGAAAAAAGTGGGCAAAGAGGGAGAAGGATGTAAAGAAATTTAGAGAAAAAGAAAAGGAAGAAAGATAGACACACAGAAAGATAGTGTATAGGTAGATAGAGAGAGAGCATGAGATAGACTGAGAGAGAGATAAAGAGAGAGATAGATAGATAGATAGATAGATAGAGAGAGAGAGAGAAAGAGAGAGAAAGAGAGAGAGAGAGAGAGAGAGAGAGAGAGAGAGAGAGAGAGAGAGAGAGAGAGAGAGAGAGAGAGAGAGAGAGAGAGAGAAAGTGAGAGATGATTGGCTAACTTCAACAAAGCCACGCTCTGGTCCATAAAAGTGACTGATAGGACCAGGGTACTCTCTCCCTGTATCTCTATCTTCCTCCCCCCCACCCCTCTCTCTACCTCTCTCTCTCTCTCTGTCTCGAGGAAGGGGTCGATGTTTCTACTTGTAAATAAGGATTAAAGTCGATACAGGAGAGCTTAAGAATATTGACAGCACTGGCCAAAATCATTACCACAGAGTGACATCCCAGATTCTGACGGGGTTCCTCCAGGAAGTGGTCCAGGGAAAGAGAGTGGAAGGGGAATGATGGTGATACCTCTAAACTTAATAAACAGGACGAAGGGGGTTGGGGTGGAAAGAGAGGGTCGTTTTCTAGTGTCGACCTTCTGACGCCAGAGGATGCTGACATCTGTTTCTCCGTTCTGATTCAATTTCACACGAAATGGACCTGACCGGGTTGCTCTTCGGCTTGTTACAAGCCCAGTAGACAGGAAAAGAATCCCAGCTAATAATTTTTCCTACGAACTGTTCTATGTGTAATTTAGGTATGTTTGTCACTCTGGCTAGCAACTTTTTTTTCAGTCTTGTTCATCATTTTTTTAAGGTTACCGTGTTCTTCCCTGTTAGCTTTTTAAATTTTTTTTTTTTTTTTGTCATCTTTTTCTCTGCCTCTATATGGCTGTCAATGTGCCTGCATGCCTCTTTCTGAGTGTTGATCTGTTTGTTTTTTTTTGTTTTTTTGTTTTTCAATCTGCCACTTTTTCCCTCTTAATCTCTGGGTTTTATTTGTTCCCTATTTTTTTATCTGTCCAATAATCTTTTCATTTTATGATCAAATTTTGAGTTATCTTCAAAACCTTTCGTATTCCTTCAACATCTAGAACCATAATTTGTACGACACATTTCTCTCATTTTTAATCGGATTGATCTCAGGAACAACACAACTATTGTGGACAAATTCTGAAGAATATCATACTGTTATTGTCCGGAATGATTAGGTTATAATTTCATTATATTTCACAATATTGTGTTGTTCAATCCGTCCTCTCCTTCTATTTGTATCAACTTTTTAAAATCCATTTTCTATGAAAATCTTTCTAGACTTAAGGTTTGTTAATGAAATAAATGGATCTAACATTAAGTTTAAGTATAATATAGACAACCATGCTCATGTTAAGACTTAGATAGACAAAGGTCTTGGAATTGTTCCAGAAGAACTTACACTCTATTGTTTTCTTTCAATCTTCGATAAAAGTCGAAATGTTTTTAAAAATCATCAAAGCAAACCTAACTAATTGAGATTTTACATGCTTTGATATATATTTCATATAAATAATCATGAGTTGTTTCCAACAATTAGAAAAATGAGGCAACACCCAAACTTCTATTTTTATGGAATATTTTTTCCTATTCGCTTCTTTATGTAATTTACATCAAGAATAGTGCAAGCAAAATGAAGGTCCCAGAGAATGAAATCGGTACTAATAAATGAACATGTCTCCATTCACACAAGAAGAAGAGCCCTGGAGTGCTATATTGAGCAGATTCTAATGTATGGATGCGAGATCTAGACAATTTCAAAACAGTTACAAAAAAAAAAAAAAACAAAAAAAAAACTGGAGGTAACAGAAATATGTTTGCTACGGAGAATGTTCATGGACTGCAAAGAAATCAAACTAAACTTTTAAGCGAAGCTGACACAAGATCACCTATAAATAAAATACGTAAACTCCAGACAAGCTTTTTTGGCCGTGTGATGGGAGGAGAAAAACTAGAAGATCTCGTGACAACTGGAATGATCGAAAGAAAACGCAGTAGGGGAAACCAGCGAAAAAAGATATTGTTTGGACTAGCAAAATGGCTCAAAGTAGGACAAGTGACAGATGCGCTAAAAAGCGACGAGGGATAGAGACCGCGTGGAAGGTCATGATCGCCTTAGGTAAAGAGCAGAGCACATGATTGACAGATGATATTAATATCAATGTTTCTCAACAGTTTATGGAATTGCTGGTTGAGTTGATAACTCTAGCATGTTAAGTTTAAATCCAAACCAACCTATACTCGAAAGAATTTTGAAAATTTCTAGAGATGAGGTAGTGATCTGCAAGAAAATATCCTTCATATTGATTTTTCTCAACTTACCCCAGTTCTGAAGGCTGTCGGCTTGAGCTGGCAGGTCAGAAAAGTGACATGATATTATTATGTGGCATGTTAAAGTCACATCACAGTGATTAGTGCGTTTGTGAAAATTAATTTTTCATTTACAAGATAATGCGTTAATTACTTCTTCAGTATATTACATCTTCCTTCCTCGTTTCCCCTCTCTCATGTGCTCTCTCTGCCCTAGATCCTTCCTAGACATCGTTTAATTCATTCATTTGACCATGACAGCGCATAATTCAATGAAATGAGGAACATCGTATCAAGTATTAGACCTAATATTTGTTTGCATTTATATTTTGATAATATGGCCATCATTTCTTACAAAATTTATTTTGTTAGTTAGTAATGCATTTTTTTTTCAAGTTAAATTCTAGCGGCAGTTGTAAAGGAAATATTCAGGCATTCTAAAAATGGATTTTTTATCCTTTTACTCTAGCGCACTTTTAAACTTCTGCAAACAGGATTGATAGAGTCGTAATCTCATCCTTTATTATTATTTTATTCTTAAGACCGAAGATTACAAGCCTAGGCTTAACCTAAACTTGAATGAAAAGAAGGCAATTGATCATAAAATCTTAATATTTTCATGGCAAATATGGCAATGCTTATAAATTTCCACAATCGTCCCTAGCTTAAATTTGTGAAAGATGCTCTGTTCATTGTAATAAAGAACATTCTGTACCTTCCATTTATTTAAACATCCTTTTAACCATTATCACATTAAAGTCATAAATTCACAAAAAGAATTGGCAAGTGATAAACTGGCTTAGGGGATTGCTTGTTATTTGCTAATTATGGAACATTTAAAAGGATCTGAAAATAGAACGGATTTTTTTAATATAATTTTTACAAGATTGGCCAATTTTCTTAAAATGCACTCTTAGTTTTGTAAATTAGTTAATGAGTCTTTTTTTTTTCTTTGTGGGTGATGTAAACTTCTGACCTGTAACTATGATTCCCAGCGGTGAAAGATATTTTTTTTATTTGCTTTCATGCCACAAGTCAAAGGTTAACCTTGTGAACTTTATTCTTTTATAAGATTATTAAAGTGATAATCAGTGGTACTGTTCATTATGCTGATCTCAAATACACTGAAATATTCGTGCTTAGAAATATTGATATCTGACTAAGCACATAAATAAAGTTACAATGTTCCCTA
>JAWDGP010003760.1:667500-692500 GCA_033675545.1 Elysia crispata
TGAGATAAACCAACAGGAGAATGAATTATTTATAGTTAAAAAACAAACAACGGTAAGAACGTATCAAATCGTGTGTTCCATATTTGACATTTTTTAAGTTGTTGCTGTAATGAAGCATCAACGGGTTGTCCCGTTTCTACTTCACTAGCACCTCATACACGATCGCAGTTAAACCAAGTATAAACTAAGTACAATTTTATTATTACTTCTCGTTAAGGATACAATATATGCAGCAAACCAACCATATTTTCATTACCATAAACGACTGAGACTGAAAAACTGATAACGTTGGTATTTCGAATTCACAAAAAGCGATTTCCCGCCGCTGTGTATAAAAATCCCAGCTTTTTTTCTATGTAACTAACGAAATCCTGGATCATTGCAATTCGAAAGAAAATGGAGCAAAGTGATGTGACTTGGCGACAATTTTTTTCCCTCCTTAAACTGAAAGGCGGCGTAATTATGATCTCTTAAGGAAAACAAAATACGTCTGGCATTATAATTGTTTGTCCACAACCTGCTCTTCCCTTACTTCATTGTGCGTGAGTGTGCTTGCCGCGATGCGGCGAACAGTTCGAATGGCTCAGTGGGAAGCGCTAGTGTCTGAGCGTCACAGGAAAACTGTGTGACATAATCGTGTCCGTTACAGATCTAGGCCTTTGACCGCTCTCGTGAGAAGAGGAAGACACTTTTACATGGACTTTACAGTCTGGCCTAAGGAGTCGTAAAATTGAATAAAAAGTGAAAATGATTTAAAGAAATAAAAAATAAACTAGAGCAGATCTTATGGATGATCAAGTAGCCAATTTTCTATCCATTCTTTGCACGAAGATTCTATTGATCGATTTCTTTTTAAAGTTCTAAGAGAATTATTAGGCTACTGGATAAAATAGATTTTTGCACTATCCCCTCCCAATTCAGAGCCAATCAGAGCTTAACTTAGGTGACGATATAATCTGTTCCAGTTCTGGTATTTGATTTATACCAAGCACGCCTAAGCCAGGACAAGCAGACACAATGATTGCACTTATGATTGTGGATTTGTTAAGGCAATTCTACATCTCAGGGCCAAAGCTAAAAATCACGCAACCTTCTGCGAGATTTGCTGAGAAAATCATTTCATGGCATCAGAAACGAGATCAAAGAGTTTCATCAGAATTGTTTTCAAGAGGTGCTTTTGATACAGAAAATTGTATCTACATATTAAAAGAAACAGTAATATTATCTGACTAATTTTGAAGTATTGTGTGTTTTAAGAGTTGTTATTATTCTAGTTTAAATATAAAAAAAAAAACATTTTTGATTGGCAGAGCCAGATTGAAAATTCAAACAAACGGCATGTGATTCAGACTCGCCATTCTATGCTTGCATCAGTTTGTTAAGACTAAGGAGTTTGCCTATTTATATCTATTTACACATAGATAAGCTCCTTGGGTATAATTGGCAGATACTGTAAGTCTTAAATATCACTGGTTTTTAACAATGCTTGCAACGTTATAGATCCACAATGCGATCTAATTATTTATCCGACTCCCTCAATTATATAGATATATTTTTATTCTTTTCTTTACTTTTTTCTTTTGATTGATGCAGAAAATAAACGCCAAGAACGGCTGTCTGACCTAGCAGGGCGAGTTCACCCCATCACCCCAGGGCAGCTGGAGGTCACTGCTCCATATTTTTATTTTATTTTTGTTTTTTTATGTGGCCTCCTTTCTACTATTTTGAACTGAGATTTTTCTCCGCAGCTAGGTCAAATACTGCCTTAAACAAAGAGCGAAAAGATAGTTGGCGATGGCAAGGAGCGGTCTGAGGGCAGTGGAGGATACTAACGTGAGAAGGAAATCAGCACAAATACTTCAAATAAAGTCGTGGGTAATAAAGAAGTGTAAACGGAGAATAACTAATTAAAAAATGGCAAGAAAAATATTTTCAATTATATTTCCGAATAAATGAATCAATACGCGAAAAGGGTGGCAAGAATGAAACTAGAAGTAAAGAACAGTAAAATAAAGAATTGAAAGAGAAAAGAAAGGTGAATAAGGCTATAATTTCCAAAATCCATATCAATTTAGAGACATAGAAAGAGAGAGAGAAAAGAGAGAGAGAGAGAGAGAGAGAGAGAGAGAGAGAGAGAGAGAGAGAGAGAGAGAGAGAGAGAGAGAGAGAGAGAGAGAGAGAGAGAGAGAGAGAGAGAGAGAGGATATAGAGAGCTGGAGACACAAATGGATTAACTGTCAGAGAAAACGAAAACAAGAACGGCGTTTACGGGAGAAGACAGAGGAGTAGGGGCTGAGTCTGGAACATAAACAGAGGAGTAGGGGCTGAGTCTGGAACATAAACAGAGGAGTAGGGGCTGAGTCTGGAACATAAACAGAGGAGTAGGGGCTGAGTCTGGAACATAAACAGAGGAGTAGGGGCTGGTAAGGGGCTGAGTCTGGAACATAAACAGAGGAGTAGGGGCTGAGTCTGGAACATAAACAGAGGAGTAGGGGCTGAGTCTGGAACATAAACAGAGGAGTAGGGGCTGAGTCTGGAACATAAACAGAGGAGTAGGGGCTGAGTGTGGAACATAAACAGAGGGAAAGATTGAGAGAAGGAGGGAGGAGAATCGGCAGACCTTACAACAAATCACATAACACAAGAATTATAGGGACTGAGGAAGCTTGGTGTGGAACACGAAATAAAGGTAAAAAGAAAGAGATAAGATTGAGCGAGATAGACAGATAGAGTGAAACAGAGAGGAGATAGGCAATGGAAGAAAAAGAAAAGAATCCGTAAAATTGAAAAAAAAAATTCTACACATAAATCTAGTAGCCGAAAGAGAGAGAGAGAGAGAGAGAGAGAGAGAGAGAGAGAGAGAGAGAGAGAGAGAGAGAGAGAGAGAGAGAGAGAGAGAGAGAGAGAAAGAGAGGTAT
The DNA here is from genome assembly GCA_033675545.1 of Elysia crispata. NCBI lineage: Eukaryota > Metazoa > Mollusca > Gastropoda > Plakobranchidae > Elysia > Elysia crispata. Next base: position 670,419 of record JAWDGP010003760.1, read on the forward strand.
CAAAGGATATATGCAAATTTGAAAATGTTGCGTCTGTATTTTATTGTTTTCGATTTTTGGGTTCGAAAGATTTTAAAATGAGATCAAACAATAAATGATCCTGACTTTCTTTTCTTGGGAATGTTATATTCATAATTTCCACTCGCTCCTTACAGGTGTCGTGTACTTATTATGCTACAGGCCTAAGAGGGAATATTACTTGTACAATTAAAAAGAAATATAACTGTGGAGAAAGGACATGGAGTACATTTAGAGTGGTATTTCAAAAAGAGCAAATAGACCAAAACTAATTTTTCACTTCAAAAGCTAGCCTTTTCTCATTTCTGTCAAACTTTAGTTCAGGTAGATGGATGATTTATTTATAGCGGTTACAAGACGTTTGTTCTAAAATCTTTGGCAACAGTCTAGTCTAAGCAATCTTGTCTTGACGTCAGACTGCGCTCTTTGAAGACAAGTGTGGGATCCATGGAGTTCTTAGTAATCATCATAAGAACCTCGGAGCCTTTTCAATACGACCTATGGGTCAATAAGGTCACTTGATTTCAATGGCTCGAGACTTCAGACGTGAGAAATGAGAATGTGACAGCTATGGAGAGACGCAACTAGTAACAGCGCCGCTTAAAATCAAGTATTCTTGAGGTTGAAACTAATGAAAAAAGAGACGATGGTCGATAGTTAAAAGTAAAAGAGGTTCTGAAGTGATACACAAGAAAGAGGGGACACCACTCTACAAGAATAAAGAGCCACTGACTGAAGTCAATGAGAAACGTGGCTCAAAGTATAACCCTCGCCAAAGCAATAGGCACAGCAATGTTTTACGAGTAGTTAACATTCTATAATGGCGTATCAGTTTTACTGACTCTCGAAAGAAAAATGGCGAAAGAAGCAAATAAAGGTATCTTTTATTACGTTCAAAAAGCATCACGGTCAACAAAAAGTTAAAGAGGGATTTAAGATTTTCCCTAGTGTTGCTAAGTATCGGATGCTTGTTTGCCGTAAATCTGTGGGCAAGAAAACTTGATCGTCCCGACGGCAAACATTCCTCACTGCATTTCATGCTGTATGCAAAACGGAGGTAGAGAATCATAATAGATAAACATGTAAGAATATCCAAACTCGGCCATCAGCTCGCATACTGTTAGATTTGATAGATATTATAAGATATAATTGTAATATACTTAAACTTTCTATTTCTGAAAAACTTTCTTCATTATCAAAACAATATTGAAAGCGTTAAGTTCTATTTGACAATATTTTAAGTTAATAAAACATTTATGAAATTAGAAATATCTTTTTATTGATATTCATCCATAAATTTCAAAGACATGAAAAATATCACTGGAGTTTTGCAATAGTCTTTTCTACCAAGGATGAGTCAGGAAAAGATATCAACGAATCTAATGAAGATGGAACAAAATTCAAAGCACCAAGAAGAAGAATATCTTAAATACTCTATTCATCATCAAAATAAATAAAACTAAACGAATGTGAGTGAACATCAATGGAAAATAAAAACGACTGAAAAAATTTTCTCTACCATTAAATAAAAATTATAAGATAAAGATCTCATTTTTAGTTACAGATTATTCTACGAAAAGTCGGATGGTGCTTTTTTTTAACCAACGGAACTACGAAAAATAATTTCTTTAGTAATTATTACAATAATTGAATATGATATGTTGTGTTCTGTGCATGATTTTATGGTACGCTTGTTTTTATGAAATAATTATCTTCTTTTTTTCATCAGAGTTTCTCTGAGAAGTTCTCTTTCCGGCTATCCCATATGAGTCGGGTTGGATACTTTCTATCTATCTAAAAGCCGCCTCAAATATTTCTCTCCTCACCTCTCTGTTTATCTTTCAATCTATATTACTATCTGTATTTCTATTTATTCAACCATCTGTCCTTTTACCTATCTATTATATCAATAAATAAGTTTATCATTCTCTCAATCCACCTTTTCGACTGTCTATCTGCATAAAAATGGTTAGCTCTGTAACCTTTTCTATTTCTACCAATGTTTATCTTTTATCTGCCTTTCTGTCTTTCTTTAATCTTTCTGGGTTTTTTGTTTTTCAATAAAAAACAATTTGGATGTTTGAAATTATTCAACTTTCCTTGCTCCCTGCAAAGGTCAATACATATCTCACTCCGCAATATTAGCACATTGTATCGATCCTTGAAATATACAAGAGCTATATTTTCTCTTTCGTTTTGCCTGGAAAATTGTGTAGGTGTCTCTAGAGATTGTCCTCATCAATTCTCACAAAGTCTGGTTTGCGATGTATACATCTATCCTACTTCGCATCTCAGAGAACATCAGTCATTGCTATGATTACAGTAATTCGAACAGGACACTTGGGTATAGAGTATCTGCAGCCATGGATCAAATAAAATCAAAACATAACCTTTTTGGTTATGTTACCAGTAAGATATTTTTATACTTGTGCTACGTTTTCATGTTTATCGTCAAAATGGAAGCATGGGAAAAATCCTTCCACTGCGATATTTTTAGCATTATGACCAAACACCACCAAACTCAAAAGCTAGTTCAAGTTGGGTTTGATCGATCATATATTTCGGTCGAGAAAGAACAAATGCCCATTCTAACGTAAGGTATGACATATTTATAAAACATTTGAAGACTATTTCATCAGGTCGTTTTAATCGATCTTTCAAAATTCATATTTAATTACTCTTAATCATGTGTCCTTTAGCTTAATCTTTACAACTATAATTTACATAGATGTCAAGGGTTAAAACCATTTTACTCTTGGCAATTCTTCCTGTCTCTTGCTATGTTTAATGCATTCGAGTTATTTTTTGTTTTTGAAAAAAATGTCAATTTTTTTAAAGGTGCCTTACAGACATGTATCCGTGCTATTTTCAGCAAGAATGTGATATGAGTGTTGTTACTTTTTTTCAGTTTAGCAAATACACTTGTAACAAAGGTCATGAGAAAATATGAATGAATAAATAAATAAATAAATAAGAAGGTTAACAGTTTGGTTTTGAAATTATTCTTGACTCTTTATGTTAAAGTATTGCGCTCACAATAAGATTGACGATTTTTTTTTTCATTTGATAAACATCTAAATACAATATAATAATCTCAAGGAGACTGTGGTTATTTTTGCGAACCGTTGAGTGATAGAGAGATAATTCCTGTTCTTTCCGCATGCCTTGGTGTTAGGCACGTATTGTAAAGACCAAGGGCATGAATCGAGCTTAGAATTATTAGGAAGGAAATAATCAAATCAGCCAACAAAGAAAACTTGGAAAAACTATTTCATATTCTTTCTTTCCTCTCTATCGAAATATCGGCATATAGGGTCAAAATAATTTGCGAAAACAGTTATCATTTAAAGCATGCAACAAAAGTTGCCTAGATCGAATAATGCAGAAACTTAAACAGCTTTTATGTAATGTTTTCTGGTTAATGAGCGCGTCTCCTCAAATCATTTAAACTTTCTGTGCACAATTTGGCGTTGTGAGAGTTCTATCTTCTTGTACAGGCATATGTAACTTACTCCACCTCATCATGTTGCTTCTCTTATAGGAAGGACTCAAACCAGCAACCGCTAGCTCGCCAAAGGGGGATTGTGTCCACTCACCCCGTTAAGTGGAACAGCCTAGGCAAAGAGCCAGCTGGCAAGACCTGTGATGCATTTACCCGCTTATTTCACTCTGCATCCGAGACGGAGAAAACAAACAAAGGCATCAATCAGGCGGGCACCAATCTCTGGCCATGGCGACTGCACTCTAGTGGACCAAGTCCGTTCGCTGCCAATCCTCCTCATCCGAGCTTTATCCATCTGTCTCTCTACATGCCTATATCTCTACATACTTCTATATACCTAGGTCTTATCATTTCTCATTCTTCTCTCTTCTCTCTCTCTCTCTCTCTCTCTCTCTCTCTCTCTCTCTCTCTCTCTCTCTCTCTCTCTCTCTCTCTCTCTCTCTCTCTTTCTATTTTTTAAGACCCTCCACTAAACCGTCTGGACATCTTACACACCCTTACGGGTCTGGCTCTATGTCTGTGTATGTGTCTGTCTGTCTATCTGTCTCTTTCCTCAATCTTTCTTCTTCTCCTTCTCCTTCCAAGTCGCTGTTTGTCTTAATCTTTTCATCGCTTTTTAAAAAAATATATATCATTTTGTCAGTTATGCAGTTATGCACTATTCCTCCACCCTCTCTGTCTGTCTGTCTTGTTTGTCTGTCTGTCTGTCTGTCTGTCTGTCTGTCTGTCTGTCTGTCTGTCTGTCTGTCTGTCTCTGTCTCTGTCTCTCTGTCTCTGTCTCTCTCTGTCTCTCTCTCTCTCTCTCTCTCTCTCTCTCTCTCTCTCTCTCTCTCTCTCTCTCTCTCTCTCTCTTTCTCTGTGTATCTCTTCTGTCGTGCTGTCAGCATCGCTGTTGCATATCAGTCTGAGTCTTTTGCGCTCTACTTTTCTCTCTCTCCCTGTTTTCCTGTCTGTCTTGTTTGCGTGCATCTGTCAATTTACACAAGATATTCATCTCTTTTTCCATTTTGCCATCCCCTGTAATTGAAACTTCTTCAATTCCCTTTTCCCTCACCTGCCAAAATTAATAATTTCTGCTTGCCCTCCACTTTAACCTGTACAAACCAATAGAAAGCAGCCCTGCTCCAGCATCCTGTAAACCTTTAACCGAATGAAACCGCTAAAAGTTGTCGTGCCTGTTTTTATGACTTCCTAAAACTAACCTCTCCAGTCGGTCGAAATGAATGTAACTTTGTACATGTATGAAATTGAACGTCCAAATAAGCCCGGTCCGACAGGGAAACAGTTTTAGAGGGAATCGATCCTTGCGTGGCTGTACAAGGCAGTGTTAGCAAAGTAGTTACGTGGAGGTTTACAGCACTCCTCATACGTCATTTAAGGCGCCAAGTCTGTAGACTTGTTCTGAAAACTATTAAATTAGCTCTTTCTGATCATTCAGCTGAAAACCAGTTTTCTTATCCTATAATTTCTCAAAAAAAAAAAAAAATCGAATATTACGAGGGCAGGCTGATAATTAAGTTCCGTTTGCTAACAACTAGGTCAATTTTCGTCACATCGACCTAAAATTTCATACATATCCTCTCGAACCATTTTTCTAGACTTAACTATAACAACAAGTTTGTGTGACGTCATTCGTGCTCATAATGCAGTGACGCGCAACACATTATGTGGTAGCCATGTTTATGAGACAATGGCGACTTCCAATGACCTTCTCATCAAACAGCGCTCTTTATCGAGTTTTTGGCAGCTGAGGGATGTTCTGCTGCAAACATTCATGCAAGAATGAAGACAGTTTATGGTGAAATGTGCATTTCAGACTGTGCAGTTCGCAAATGGGTAAGAATTTTTAAAGGGGAAGACCCCAGAGAGACAATTCTGCGTGATCGAAAGCGTTCGGGTAGGCCCCTTTCCGTATCGGACACGGCTCATCGAGAAAAAGTTGACTGCATGATTAGAGCTAATCGAAGGGTCAAACAAAAGGAAATTGCAGATGAAGTAGGCCTTTCGAAAGAACGAGTGCACCATATCGCCACAACTGTACTGGGTTACCGAAAAGTCTCTGCCCGTTGGGTCCCAAGACAGCTCACTGTAGAGATGAAAGCGCAGAGAAAGGACATGTGTACTCAACTCTTAGAGCGTTACAATGCAGAAGGAGAAGCATTTCTGCAACGCATTGTGACTGGAGACGAATCCTGGGTCCACCACTACGATCCAGAATGTAAAGCCCAATCGATGGAGTATAGGCACAAAACTTCTCCAAGTCCAAGGAAGTTCAAAGTTGTTGCCTCTGCAAGAAAGGTCTTGTTCACCGTTTTCTGGGACATGGAAAGAGTGGTCCACATGGAATTTCTGGAGCAAGGGCAAACTGTGAACTCTGAGCGATATATTTCAACACTCCGAGCTCTCAAACTCAGACTCAGACGTATTCGGCGTGATAAGGACTCAATCCTGCAACACGACAATGCGCGTCCGCACACCAGTCGCCAAACTCAGGACGCCTTAAGGCAGCTGGAACTTACGACCCTACCTCACCCTGCATACAGCCCCGATCTTGCCCCCTCTGACTATTATTTGTTTCCCCAACTCAAGAAGTACCTGAAGGGCCATCACTATGACAATGATGAGGAAGTTATCGCAGATGTTCGCAGATGGTGCCGTGGACAGCCGTCTGAATTCTTCGCTGACGGCGTGAGCCAACTAGTGAAACGTTGGAGGCGGTGTGTTGATCGCGACGGTGACTACATCGAAAAATAGAGTGCTAAGTATGTAGCTGAGATATTAAGCTTTCGTTTGACGTATTGTTTATGTATATGCTGTGAAAAATTAAAAAGTTATGATTAAACGGAACTTAATTATCAGCCTGCCCTCGTATCTTTCTGATAATGATATTGAAGCAATTAATGTTTATTAAGTGTGGTAAAAAAATGTTATGAATGAGATTTCTTTTATTTATGATTTTCACATGCATTAATTAAAAAAATTGAAATACTGTAAATATGCCGATACACTTTTTTATTTTTTTTTTAATTATTATTCTATAGTCTAAATCCGATTCGCATTGTACCGATTTATAGATTATAACTACAGATCAAGTTTAAGACGGTTTCTCTGTAAAAGGAAACAGTGTTAGATGTATTTTTGTATTAATCACTAACTAGGCCTAAAATGGATTTGCCTTCACCTTAAATTTACAGAAAATATTATCGCAAGTTTAATCGCTGATTTAGCTTAACGCTGAGAGAGAATATAAAACAAATCGAAAATATTTTATATCATTATATATGTGTATATATATATATATATATATATATATATATATATATATATGTGTGTATATATATATATATATATATATATATATTTATATATTTATATATATAATATACTATATGACGTTTAATGAGTTTCTGTTAAAAACTGAAACTTTTCCCTTCCCTATTTCTTTTGTCTTTATTCACGTAAGAATGTTTTAAAGTAAAAGGTGTGATATTAGATAGAAACTGACGACTCAAACAGTTGGGTAAACGCGTTCAAATCAATTCGTTTTGTTTATTCCGTCTCACTTGTTCACGCTTGCCCTGCCCTCTATTAAGGCTCCTATTTACTCTACTCCCGTGTACAATCCCTCGACGAAATTAACTGGCAGAACTCACCAAATATCATAAAGTATCTTTTGTCTCAAAGCCCATTTCCCGGAATTCCCAAAGGGATTTCGGGAGCAATGAAGGGTTTTTGGCCACAGTTACATTGCAGCGCTTGGCTCGGTTTTAATTTGGTTATCTTGCGCTGCATACTAGTTATACCGGTAACCAAAGATGGAAGGAAAAACTTCATACATTATAAGGATGGGTCAGAAATGAAGGATTAGTTTGTTAAATGCAACTGAATTCAGTTACGCTGTCATTAGTGTATATACAAAATCCCTATTTATGAGCGTTGAGTATCAAAAGAGTGTTTTTGTCTTTGTTTTTTTTTTTTTTTTGTGATAAAGCTTTTTATTTTGCGCCAATGGTTGTTCTTGGGGATCCTTTATGGCCAAGTCAGGAATTGAATGGAGGATTTTAATATAGCTTATGATGTGGTTGGTCAAATGATATGATATGCAATCGCTATACAAAAGACTGGTAATGAAGCAATCCTGTTATATAATACAGGGAGAATGATATACTTATCTCGAAAATTTTATTGTTAATGTTATCTTACTAATTGCTTTAATATATTTTCATAAAGTGCTTTTATTGAGGTACGGGTTTAGAACATTATATAAACAGAGATTCCTTTTTATTTATTTTTTTTTGTCTTGTCCTGTCTGTTCTTACTTGAATTCAAATAGTAAAAAAAAACATATCTCTGTTATATTCTTTATTTATGTACATGTAAGAGGTTGATCATGTACAATGAACAGATATGTCACAGAGAAAACAAGTTCAGACAATTCACTCTTTCCAGCGGATTAACTATTTCTGCCTACTGGACTCATCACAAACCTGAACCGCACAAACCAGCCCATTTTTGTTGTTGTAGAGGAGGAGGAGGAGGATCTTAACAATGTTTGAGTAAGCAGCCGAGTTTTGGTTTCCCTTCCAAGGAAAATACTTAACTCACTTTCACTATGACCATAGCAAGACCTCAATCTAGATCAAGTTATGGATAGCAAGCAGGTGAGAAATGTAAAAATTTGTTTTGCCATTTCTTTTTTGTAAAAATTTCTACAACTTGGGTTATCCAAAGGCAGATTTTCGAAGTTTATTATAACAAACGTAACTCAGTAGATGCATGAACATTGGAAACTTAAGATTAAGGTCGTGAAAAAAAACAGTTTCAATGCTTTTGTACTTAATCCTAGAGATAAATTTAGTTTTTATTTTTACTCTTGTTGTAATATAAAAGCTTGCACTAAAAATGTCCATGCAAAGTATAATGATCTAGTGCGAGTCGGCTTTCGTTCAGACTAGGACATTGGACTCTGACTCAGGTGACATCTGAGCTTGATACCGATGACATAACTCAGCAAAAGCCTTTTTTTCACACATGTTTGAAAGTTGAGGAGGAGTCAGAACTATTAACGGGAACAATAATATTCTAAACTGTTTCACGATCCCCTCGACTCTTTCAAAGCTTTATGCGAGGTAAAGCTATGGATGATCATATTTTTTCTGAATACTTCATGCCTTTTAGTTTCCTCTTCGGATTAATTTCAATTGCATAAGAATAATAATTATCTCGATAGATTTGGGCTATTATAGAATATTGATAAAATAAATCTTTTTTTTTCCTTTAATTGAATTTTCCTATGAGCAAGGAATAGATGTAGTCGAAAGAAAATTTTTTTTTGAATGGCCTAAATTTTTTTTTTTTTTTTGCAGTTTATCTTTCATATATCCTTTTTTTACGAGTTGAGGTTGGTTGCTGGATAGGGGAAAAGGGATCGGTTTTAGAAAACATCAGCATCAATGCTCTTTCTTGAATCGCAAGATATAATTGACAATTCCACCAACCAATCAGCATGGGTATATTTTTTAAACCTTGAAATTAAACAAAAAAAATGTGGCTAGTCATAAGTTGTAATAAAGGTGTATAAAGTTGCTAGCGAATATATAAAAGTTATATTTGGAGCCTCATTATTGAAGAGAATGATCACTCATTTTTGGAAGATCGGGAATAAACGACGTTTTGAGTTTTCAACCGTCTTGTCTGTTTATAATTATATCCAAGTTCTATCTGAATCACATTTTCTGATAAAGTCATATTTAAACACAAATCTAAAAACGTAAGAAGGCGACGAGGATGGTGGAGTCTAGATCTAGAAAGCAGGATCACTCACCATCGATGACCATTGCAGCATTGGGGAAAACAGAGGACAGAACATTAACTTGTAGCGGTGACTGAGCTTGTGATATTTTCCTTTTTTTTTTTTTTTTTTTTTTTTTAATTCTCATAGTTTGCTACCTCAAAAAGCAACACGAGTTATGAAAATTTCCGCAGCTGTAAATCGTTTCCCTCGCACCGTGGACGTTTACATTCATCTCTCTCTCTCTCTCTCTCTCTCTCTCTCTCTCTCTCTCTCTCTCTCTCTCTCTATATATATATATATATATATATATATATATATATATATATATATGTCTGTCTCTTTCCATCTGAAATAAGGCATTATTCTTTAGACGTCCATTTGATAATTTGCTACCTCAAAATAATAAACAACATGAATTTCTGAAAATGTCCGCAGCTGTTCCACCCTCATGCCATGTACTTCTAACATAGACACTCGGCCTAGAACAAGGGAGGAAAATAACACATAATGTAAAAATTTAATCTTACGTTGATCGAAAATATAGCCGGAAGACTGAAAGATAAGGTGTTCTAATGAAGAAAGCTCCATTTGTGATTCCATATTATAACCGTTTGTCAGTGGCACAATGAATGCAATCAGTTGCTATAGAAACGTGTACATAGAAGAAAGGATCGAAAGGGAAGGGTTAGAAATCACAGAATGGTAATATTAATCATTTTTTCATCTTGCAGTAGCTTCATAAGCTTTGAAAAATACTCACTTTTCTTCTTAATTTAATAATATTTTGCTGAAATAGCTCAGGCTAGTCCGCTGATAATGTTGATAAAGAAGATAAATATATTGATTATGATAGTGAGGATAAAGATAACGATATTGATGATGAAGAAAATGGTGTTGTCCATGCAGATGATGGTGATAATTGTTTTTCTTTCTTTCTTTCTTTCATTCTTTCTTTCTTTCTTCTTCTTCTTCTTCTTCTTCTTCTTCTTCTTCTTCTTCTTCTTCTTCTTCTTCTTCTTCTTCTTCTTCTTTTTCTCTTCACTTTAATTTTTCTCGTTGTTCTATTTTTTCTTCTTCCCTTTCTATTCGATCTTTATTTTTTTCTGCTTTATTTCTTCTCATATTTTATTATCACTATCAATCTATCACAAGGAAAGTAGGGTATATTACTTACCATAATTATACTTATTTCATCTCTTCTATCAGAGTTGCCTTTTACAGAGTATAGCTTTATCTTTGAACCTAAATTTTAGCATGAACGCTTTCAGAAGAACATGGGGTGGGATGATCTTCAAACATCAAAATTCTGATATGATGGGTTGCGCCTAGATCTACCTAGTTCCTACCTAAATCTAGTTTCTACAAGGCTTTGCCCACCCATAGCAAGATGTAGCCTTTCGCATTAGATCTCCGTTTCCCTCGTAGTTTGTATTCTCTGCCACACAAAATGTCTCTTGTTGAACAATTTCGTCGCGCTTTCTTCTTTGTCTTCCTCTCGATATTGTCCAATGCCGTGGCTGCCAGTCGCCTACTCGACATACCCCAAACGCTTAGGCTTAAAATTATTTCTGTTAGGGGAAAATCTAAATTTCTTCTCTACAAATTCGCAATGAAAGAAGGCTTGCAACAAAAATCTATAAAACACCATAAGTTTCATTAGAATCGAAAATACTGTGTGTAGGCAAGTAATTTTCGTTCTGAATTTTCGACGTGCAATAGAACTGTGTATTCAAGAAAATTATAGTTTTTCAAAGGCGCTGCATGCTCCTTAATGATTTGGGCGTTATTATTTTTTTAAATTCAGTAAGTTGAAGTGTAACACCTAGTGAATTTATCTTATTCTGTTCACGTTATTTTTTAAAAATTAATTAAACTCATTAGAATTTTATACGAGAGTGATGTACTTTTTTTTCCTCCCAGCTGCTCGGGTCTTCCCAATACAAACATGGTTGAAATAATAATAATAATAATAATAATAATAATAATAATAATAATAATAATAATAATAATAATAATAATAATAATAATAATAATGTTATTATATTATAATTATAGGTTTTTCTCCCAAGTTACATCCATCGTATTTCCACTTCTCTTAAAATTCGAGCCATAAAAACAAACACTTTTTGTCAAATTAATTAGCTGACTAAATGACCTGAGAAAAATATTTATTGAAAGACAAAAAAACCAAAACGGCAGCGCTCACCACTTCCAGAACTTCTAGGGAAACTAAGATGGCATTATACAACGCAAAGAAAAACCAAATTGCTTCGTCCAACCCTCAAAGCTCATTATCTTCCTGATTTTTTTTTTAAAGATTCCCTGAGTTTTTATAACAGTGTTTTGGCAGGTCTTAACGGTTAGTCAACAGTCCTTTTCCTTTTAGTCCAATACTAGCTTCCAAATTTAATTTGTGTCTAGAATTTGAACATTTCGGCACCATTTCCAATCCTCTAAGCTTTTCTTTTAGAGAAAATAACTACCAAAATAAAATTTCTGTTCTATTACTTTTCAAGACCCATTTTGTGGTCCGTTAAAGATGTATTTTATTTGAAGGAGGCGCGTTGAAATGAAGTACAGTCCTCCATGGACGTAAATCAAAAAATGTTTTTATGCTTACAACTATTCCATTCAAATCTCATGTAAGATAATAATCTTTAACGTACAATTGTTATCATTAGTGTTTCAGCACCATCACCATCATCAGCATCATCACCATCATCACCATCACCATCATCAGCATCATCATCATCTTACGCTTCCAATTCAATCTTTTCTTCTTCTTCTTCTTCTTCTTCTTCTTCTTCTTCTTCTTCTTCTTCTTCTTCTTCTTCTTCTTCTTCTTCTTCTTCTTCTTCTTCTTCTTCTTCTTCTTCTTCTTCTTCTTCTTCTTCTTCTTCTCTGTTTTATTTTTTTTTCGTCTCCTCCCTCTCTTGGCCCATCTTTTTCTTTCTTCCCTCTCACTCAATCATTAATAATATAATTGCAATTAATATGTTTATGCAAGTCACGTTTTTGGGGGTGATAATCTTTTCAAGTAAAATTTGAGTCTAATTTCTCTCTCAAGAATAATCCTTCATTTATTTTTTTTTTACCATGCAGGCACTATATTGGGGGAAAATATCTATTTTTTTGTGTGTTTTATGTCAATTGTAATATAATAATTCATATATTACCTTAGCGTTCTCGCTCGAAACAAATTCTAACTTCAAGTTGGATCTACATTGCACAGCCTGTATTTAGTATAAGTTTTGACAGGAAAAAAAATATACTCACTCTTTTCCTTACTCTTATACAATCCTATACCCTTGCACTTCCAAACTATCGTCACATAAGCACCTATTTCTCCCCATCAGATGTACCTCCAGTCCCTCCTCCCACCCCACCCACTCCGAAACTTACCACATTTGCGCCTCTCCCTTCCCAACCCCTCTTGTTTCTATCTCCCTTTTATACAACCAACATGGAAACAGTTTTAGACCAATCGATCGTAACAAGCTTGGGGATCTATTCATGAACTCTAGGTCCCAGTGGCTTCCAGGAGTCCCTAAAGCGTCATAACGGACCCCTTCTCTATTACAACTGTGCGCCTCTCCTCACGGTAGCGTGCACCCTGAACCAGCGCAGATCCTCTTTGCGGGCTCCTTGTTCTTCACCGGCTAGTGGCAGACGATCCGAACTGCACTCGGTACAAATAGAAAGAGCAATGAGGAGGGAAAAGAGAAATGAAGGGAGTCGGGGTTGAAGAGATGGTTTTTGGGAGCAGTTCGCTTAGGGCAATTCAGGAGTAATATCGAGAGGTCCGTACCTCCCCTGTCTGATTATTGATGGTGTTTGCTTGTGAGCATTATGCTTGTAACAACCGACAATTAATTTCCGATAGGCATGCGGAACGAGGAAAGAAAGGCTGCATTAAGTATACCGGTAATAGGTTTTGCATGGCAAGGAATTTTAGGAAATTAAAAGCTCTGGTTTATCTGAAATATATATATACGAGTATATATATATATATATATATATATATATATATATATATATATATATATTATATATATATAACTAGTGATTATCGATATTCATGTCAACATAGTTTGAAAAGAAACTTATATAACAAAGTGGAGTGCTAATATGGTTTTATGGTTTGTACAGATATTGGTAAGTAAAAAGAACAATCTTGAATTAGTACATGTATGTAATAAGAAATGAGTTGATAAAATTCGGGTGTTGCAAAAGAATATTGTCAATTTGATTTCGTTGAAGGAGATCGCCTGCTCTCCTGTAGTAGATTGCTTGTTTTGAGCCCAACAGGAATCTCTCATCAAAGGGCAGCAATCCTAATCGGCTATTGGTGAATTTGCGGCAATGAGCTTTTCCCAAAGAGAGTGGAGATTTAGCTTTAATAAAATAAATTCCAATCTTCTTTGCCAATTGCTATTCTAGAAAATTTTTCAAGGAATGAAAAGTTTCGTTCTATTATTTCTGACTTGATGATACTTGATATCGGCATAATAAACGTTTATCGATAATTGTAGATGTCGATTCTTAGAGTTACAGCTCCTGGTAAATCAGTAATTACCGTGAACCCATTCACAACTAGTACTTTACATCAAGTGCTTCCGGTGATTAGGATATATGGAAATGAGAAAAATAATATCTTTGTGAGAACTAATATTGCAGGGGGTAAAAAATTCATTTTAATCAAATCCTACAGAAGATTTGGGTCGTTGTGTGTTTCTTGTGTCGGCCTCTCACTGCTAGTCGGAGATTCCTCTTTAAACTTTCGTGACTCTCTAGTGGGGAAGGTGAAGGGTGGAAAACACCACATATTCACCAACTCACATCTTTGTCAATCCAATTCACTACTGATTCCCTTTGCTCAGTTTCAGGAGTGTGTCTTCCTCTCTCGCTTAGCAAACTTTTTTGAGTCTCTCTCTCTCTCTCTCTCTCTCTCTCTCTCTCTCTCTCTCTCTCTCTCTCTCTCTCTCTCTCTCTCTCTCTCTCTCTCTCTCTCTCTCTCTCTCTCTCTCTCTCTCCCCCCAGTGTCAGGTTTCATGCATAAGGATCATTTCGTCCCTATTGTCTTCCTGAGATGCCTCCTTTCCACTGATATGTTTTCGCCACACGAGAAGTTCCATCTACACATTAGAATGAGCCAAAAGGGGTGATACGACCGAGAATACCAAGATTGAGGCTTTCTGCGAAGTCTGATATTTTGAAAAAAAAATATCATGGGGTAAATAATGTATTGACAAGAGTCATTATACATAACATTGGAATATAATTTGTGTGTGAGAGAGTGTTCTTTTTCCTTCATTAAAGACAAAAATAACTCTTTGAAAAGTCTGTAATATTTCGTATAGCTGCATATGCATGTGTGTCCATGTAAGCGATAATCAATATATGGCCATGATTATTTGCTCATAATTTTGCATATACATCTGACTTCAAACCATCTCATTTACTTTATGTCTTTGACGCTCTCTTTGTCTTTCTTTCGTCTCCGCCCTTTCCTTAACTCTTCTTCTACATTTCTATCCTTTATAAATGCTGAGTGTTATTCATGATTTCTAACTCTTTATACTACAAATTAATGACAGACAGATCCAGGATTTAGAGTCCATTTATACATTTTGATGAATTTAATAAAACATATTACAAAGGACACAAATTGATTAGAAATTGGCTGAATAATATGCAGTAATCTCCCGAGAGATTCACGGCCATACACAATTAAACATAGTTTTGTCCTCTTTCTTTTTTCTTTTCATGCAACGGCCGAGCGCAAGCCTCGAATTATTTGAGGGTTAGCTTTGGAGACGGTAAAAGAGCAAGGTTCTTAAATATTGAGACAAAAAAAAACTTGCTCTTTCGAAACAAATTCCACTTTGGCAAGACCTTCTCATTCAACGCTAGAATTATGTAAATTTAAAACTTAAAAAGTTATTTGCAATTCAATGGATATTGTACTTAACAGAGATCAAGAATTAATCAAGACTTTAACCTTGTATCGATCTATCTATGTAAATATTAATTAATTTGGTCAGATAATTATTTTAAACATCAGTATGAGTATTTACACGTCCATTTAATCCACGTATTATCTGGCTATATTTATTTAGATGTACTGTCTTTTTATATAGCTATCTTTCTATCTCTTTAGTTATTTGCTTATCTATCCATCTATCTATCTATGTAATAGGTTCAGTTTTAGATACTTAGCTGTATACACTCTATACACACAACCCCTTAGCTTCAGCTAAACAGCTACAGCCTCCAATGTCACATGCATGCAGACTATGGACAGCTCTACATATTATTCTCATCATCTGACATTATGTCTATTCCTTCCACAGCTATTGCAATAGTAAGCTGTTTCATATTATGTCAAACAAATCACTAGACAGGTTACAAAGAAAAATAAAACGCTGCTGCAGTATTATGTGACAACCAAAAAAAGAAAGAATTTCTGAATTTAGTTTCTTGCTAAATAAAGAAACGAAAAACATGTGATAGCAGTTCTGTACTTTAACGTTATTAAAAAATACTGCCCTAGTCTAATACTCAACTTCAATCTGAAGCACACACCCGCACTATCTCTTCGCTCAATTGAAAGCAGGCTTCTAATTAAAAGGAGACTAATTTAAAAAAAGAATAAAGATCATTTGAAATTGCTTCGACAAAAATTTGGAACCATCTTTCTTTGGAACTAGGATCAAAACACCAGAGGAACAATTCAAAGAAGCATCTCCAGACGTTTCTTTTTAAAAATTCATGGATTATGACTATCATAAATAATATAATTTTATCATCTGCCAATATGACTTACCACAATTCTCCTTACCTTGTGATCAATCTGTCCTTGGAAATGAGCGTCTGTCTTTTCAGCTACCTTTCTACCTATCTACCTATTAATCAATCTCATCTGCTACATTTATTTCTATTTATATCAAATACTCGTCCAAAACTTACAATACCTCTCTTTTCCCACGATAAACTATCTCTTGTGACTAATTGGATTCGAAAGACACGTTTTGCATTTAATATGACATAAGCGGTTCTGTCATCATTTGATATGCTTATTCATTCTTTTTGTGTTACTTTATCGGTAGATTTGCATTCAGTTCGAACACTTGTTCACCATTATACGTTATCCTGCCATGGGAAGCGCTATACAACAGTGTTTAAGCATTGCTCTTTTCGTGTCGGGATAATCCAGGATGACTCTGTATGGACTTGCTTCTTAACTACTGTACACACATGTTTGAAATCCAAAGCACATCTTTCTTCTCGTCGTTGCCACCAAGAGAAAATAAAATGCGAAGAAAAAAAAATGACAACAAAGGGAACCACAAGAAAGAGGACAAGCCATTGAATTTGAATATCGCCGCTTTGCCAAAGAGAGAGGGAGAGAGCGACAGAGGGAGAGTGAGATAGATAGATAGATAGATAGAGAGGGAGAGTGAGAGTGAGAGAGAGAGAATGATGTTTTACCAAAATAGTCTATCAAAAGCCCGTATAAGTATGCGATATCCAGCTTACAACGTAAAGCACGTGATTGTGTGTGTAAATTAAAAATTATAAAATATAAATTCCATTTGTGTAAATTTTTGGTCAATGCTTTAATCTTATTTCGAGTTGTTTAATACTCAATATCTTTTTTAAAATGGTTCTGCCACCAAAAAATGGTATACTTTGGGCAATTAAGTATCCTTTGCTGAACCAATTGTATTGTACAGTTCCTGGCTTTAGTTTAAAACAAATGCTGTTTAGCTTTTTCCATGGTCTTAATCCAGATTGCGTATAATATGAAGGAAAAAGGCTAATTTAAATTATCTTAATCCAAATTTCCAACTGTGAGATTCTTCAAACAACTTCATCCTGAAAACTTCGATCTCTTCTGATCCTCTACTTTCCCAGATCAAAAACAGATCCCACAAAACAGCATACAGTTCGGTTAAACAGTTTCAAGTTTCTTCGCTCTCTCTCTCTCTCTCTCTCTCTCTCTCTCTCTCTCTCTCTCTCTCTCTCACACACACACACACACGCACTCTCTCTCCATCCCTCCCTCCCCCCCTCTCTCTCTCTCTCTCTCTTTCTCTCTCTCACTCATTTTTTTTCTTTCTATATATCTCTCCCACCCAAAAACTCGTCTCTTGGGAGGGACAGGGCGGCTTTGCCATTGCTGAAGAGTGTCGTTTACAAGCCTCTCGGCTAATTCACTTACATATTCATCGCTGGCCAGCCGGCGATATGTCACAGGCCCCACTTGAATTTCCCAGAGGGATCACTGCACATACGTAATGGCGCTTAGCGTTTACATTTTTCATTGCTATTATATTAGTGAGGCAAGAGGGGCTAAACCATGCCCCCTCGCCACTCTTTGCGAAAGCCATCAACTCTCTGAATATTGAAATTCACGAAAGTGTATCAGTCTCAAGAATATTTTGGACAAGATTGTGTTCATGATATTGTTTTCTGGATAAGATATCGGTCGAAATTTGAATTTTTTTTTTTTGCCAACAACCTTCATCATCACTCGCGGTCAGGTCTGTCATATAGAGTCTACTAATCAGTCATCAAATAGAGTCTACTAGTCAGTCATCAAATAGAGTCTACTAATCAGTCATCAAATAGAGTCTACTAGTCAGTCACCAAATAGAGTCTACTAATCAGTCATCAAATAGAGTCTACTAGTCAGTCACCAAATAGAGTCTACTAATCAGTCATCAAATAGAGTCTACTAATCAGTCATCAAATAGAGTCTACTAGTCAGTCACCAAATAGAGTCTACTAGTCAGTCACCAAATAGAGTCTACTAATCAGTCATCAAATAGAGTCTACTAATCAGTCATCAAATAGAGTCTACTAGTCAGTCATCAAATAGAGTCTACTAGTCAGTCATCAAATAGAGTCTACTAATCAGTCATCAAATAGAGTCTACTAGTCAGTCACCAAATAGAGTCTACTAATCAGTCATCAAATAGAGTCTACTAATCAGTCATCAAATAGAGTCTACTAGTCAGTCACCAAATAGAGTCTACTAATCAGTCATCAAATAGAGTCTACAAGTCAGTCACCAAATAGAGTCTACTAATCAGTCACCAAATAGAGTCTACTAATCAGTCATCAAATAGAGTCTACTAATCAGTCATCAAATAGAGTCTACTAGTCAGTCATCAAATAGAGTCTACTAGTCAGTCATCAAATAGAGTCTACTAATCAGTCACCAAATAGAGTCTACTAGTCAGTCACCAAATAGAGTCTACTAATCAGTCACCAAATAGAGTCTACTAATCAGTCATCAAATAGAGTCTACTAATCAGTCATCAAATAGAGTCTACTAATCAGTCATCAAATAGAGTCTACTAATCAGTCATCAAATAGAGTCTACTAGTCAGTCACCAAATAGAGTCTACTAATCAGTCACCAAATAGAGTCTACTAATCAGTCATCAAATAGAGTCTACTAATCAGTCATCAAATAGAGTCTACTAGTCAGTCATCAAATAGAGTCTACTAGTCAGTCATCAAATAAAGTCTACTAATCAGGCTAAAGTTTTAACGAAGATCGATCTTCATCTTATTAATAATATAACGGTTTTAACGGATTTTGACCTTGGCTTTGGATCTTATCATCTTGAAGTTTGCCTTTCGCTAATGGATATTGCCATGTGAGAAAACAATCATCTTGCAAATATAACACATTATGAAATGAATAACTTAAAATCACTGAACAAATATACATTGCAAAATAAACAAAAATAAGATTAGTGTTACTTATAATACCCAACAATGTGAAATTACTAATTATAATTTTAAGGCCTTTTCTAAAGCCGATGCTGATGCTGATGCTGATGGTGATGATAGTTTTAATAATGAGGATGATGATGATGATGATGATGATAATGAAGATCATAATGATGATGATGGTGATGATAATGATGATGATGATGAGGGCAATGATTATGATGAAACTTATGACCTTGATCGTGATGATAGCGATTATTTTTTAAGAACTACTTATTCTAGTCTTCACGTTACATAAAAGCTACTTCTAACTTACCTTTACATTAATAGGAAGAAAATCGCTTTTCTTATAATTATACTATGGATATAAATAGTTAGATAGATAGATAGATAGATAAAGAGAAAGAGAAAGAGAGAGAGAGAGAGAGAGAGAGAGAGAGAGAGAGAGAGAGAGAGAGAGAGAGAGAGAGAGAGTAGATGGAGCATTAGCACGGCTTATTGCCCAAAAACTAATTCCAGAGAGTACAGTTTGACATTTTGACGTTTGTGAAGCTGAGGTAATGTAGACTTGGCCAGTGTGGAGAAACTGCGTTTGTTTGGTCTTCCATCACAAACCATTTCTTTGCGTTCCGACTGTCAAAGCGGATCAAAATTTTTTCGACCTTACTGAGCTGGTATTTTAGTTCTATTGAACTCAGCACAATCAGGTAAACCAGAGTTTTAGTAAAACCAATCCACTTAACATCACCCATTTTGTTGTCCGGAATTTTCGCTGCTGTCTGGCCCGGGTGAATTTCAGGCTTTCCTCACGCGCAGGTCGGCTATGGTTTTCTTCTGACACTCATTAAAAAGTCTGAACATCAAGAGGGACTTTCTTGCGGTAGGCTCAAGCTTTATCATAGTCGACGGCGCCTTTGGGAGGCTTTAACCTACATAACGAGGCTGTTAAAACAAAAAGACCGAAATCACATTGAGGACACTATGAAGTCAATTCATACAATGAAAATAACTCTGTGATTATTGTACATAGTTTAAGAGAAAAAAAGCAAAAAAGCATCTATCATGGCAATTCCTCAAAGGTATTCATATGCCATTCTTGAAAGGAAAATACAAGTTACTGCATGGGCTGCTATGAGTCTTACAGAAAATATTTTCCCTGACACCTACAAGTTATGCACATAATTAAATAGAACTTTAAATACCTTTAGATTCTGCGGGAAAGATGGAGCAAAGGGTGGAATAGGGGAAGGCGAAATAGAGTTAGGGTATCTCTCTCTCTCTATCTCTCTATCTCTCTATCTTTCTCTCTCTCTTTATCTATCTGTCTATCTTTCTCTCTTTCTCTCTATCTATCTATATATCTATCTATCTATCTACCTTTCTGTCTCTCTCTCTCTCTCTCTCTCTCTCTCTCTCTCTCTCTCTCTCTTTGTGTGTGAGTGTATATGTGGGTAAGTTATCGGTATTATAACTTTCAAAATTTATACTACTTCTTATATTGTGTTTGCCTTTCTTGCCATAGACGAGGACAAAAAGGAACCTATCATAAAAAAATTCACCCTCAAGTAACCATCTTGTTTTCAACCTGTTATGACTAGATATGAATTATCCCAATTTCAATAATCTACAGTCTCTCTTGACGAAACAAACTTCATTCATCACCGTTGTGAATAAATCAGGAGATGGTTCATTTATTCGTGTATTTTTCCGCCTCTACGTTTTCCTTGGAACCACTTTAGAAAAACACTTAAAGATTTCTTTGCGTGCAACTCATGGATATGGATGGCTGCCATCAATATGAGGAGAGGGAAAGCTTCATGGGTTAGCAATAACGATTGGATAAAAGCTTTGTAAAAAGTCTTTGAATGATTATTTATCGCCATTATTTTCTTTCTCTCTGAAAGTTTCCTCTGTCAGATTGGTTTAAAAGTGTAGGAAATAGCACCCCGCGATCTAATTGTGTTAATATATAATCATCTTTTTCTTTCTCTGTTTTCTGATCATATTCACATAGTGTTTCTTATGAAACTTTCACTTTCTCCCTCACCCTTAAACCCTCTCTATCTATATTTTTTTTACTGCCTGTCTCTATAGCTTCCTTTCTCTTTCTTTTTCTTCTTTCCTTGCTTTCATATCTTTATTATTTAGCATATGTGCCTTTAGTCATATATGCTCCCCTCCTCCTCTCTATTTTTCTCCCCCCCCCCCCCCCCTCTCTCTCTCTCTCTCTCTCTCTCTCTCTCTCTCTCTCTGTCTTTTGATCTCGCATCATATTTACCGTATCTTTCCTCTTCTCACCATCCTCCACCGGTCTCCCTGCCCGACACTCACACCCTAACCTTATCTAACACCTTCCAAAACATTGTGTTTCTCACCTCTGTGTGGGAATGTTATCTATAATTCAGTTTCTGCCTATATATAATGATCAAATGGCTCCCTGCTGCCTTCTCCTCAGTTATTTTCTCCTATAATGCACTCTGTTCTTGTCCTCCCAGATCAAGAGGCTCCTCACGCAATCTCCCGAAGGAAACAAAGGGTCGGTTGAAGATCTCTAGGCATTAGATAGAAGAGATATAACATATAGTCAGTGCAATCTAGTTGTCATGGAGAAACCATCAATAAAGCCAATGAATATGTATTATGGTGGAAATAAGGTGGAATGGGAGAGAGATACAGAAAGGCAAAGAATAGAGAAAATGAGAGAGTGATAGAAAGAGCCAGAAGCAGAGACAGACATACGAAGAGAACGAGAGTCTCCCTCGTACACAGACTCAATAATTTAGAGACTCAAAGAGAGAGATAAGGTAAAAGAAAGAGTCAGAACTACGGTAAGGCAGGCAGGTGGACGAGCGAATGTATTTACAGAGAAAAAGTAGGCTTTAGACGAAGGAGAAAAACTGGAAAACCTGGGAAATTACCATATTATTGATAATCTTAAAAATCTTATCCTTAGATTTTATGGAATTTTTATGCTGCACAATTATTGTACGAGATCCATCATACGAAAACTAACATTTAAACA
>JAWDGP010003760.1:697500-715000 GCA_033675545.1 Elysia crispata
GATTGTGTCCATGTGTGTGTGTGTGTGTGTGCTATAGTCGTGAGTTTCAGAGGATAGGGTGAGCACACATCTGTTATCTAGAGATACCTAGAGAACATGAGTGAAGAGGTCACGAGAGGGGAGCGCAGGGGAAGGGTGAGGGTGGGACTTGATCTTTCTAAAGTCCAGACAACCTGATGATAGACTGCAAACGGCAAAAGGTCCAGCGATGAGTGCGTGTTTGGTTGAGGGGCAGGGGGGGGGGGGGGGAGGGGGGGGGGAGTTGAGGGAGGTCTTAAATGAAAATAAGCAATGCACCTGGACATTTGTCCCTCTGTCGACACTTTTGGTTTGCGGTCACGCCAGTCAACAAGCGGCACTGGGTCTGCAGACAAGCCGCTAGCATAGCAGATCCTTCTTAGGGTGAGCACTGTGTAAACTGTACTGTAAACAGCCTGCCTGGCGAGGATTGAGTGGTCCTTCACGTAAACATCGGCACCGGCAAGTAGAGGAAATCGACATGCAGATTTGCTCACATCAATAATTATAGCATTTAACTCATGCGACAACCTTCTGTTATGATATGATGCAAGAAAATAGTTTTTAACTTGAAAATTAGATTAATCAATAAATTGATAAAAAAGATAATTGGAAGTGGGTCGTTAGATCACTCGGCATGCCAGTTCATTATTTGTGAAGCCACTACATACTGTATCTGGAATTTATATATGAAACTCAAGTCACCAATCATCAAACACCGACTGATTCAAAGGACAAGACTCAAAAAAATGTGTCAAAACATGGTCTTCCAACCAACCACCATCCTAATATTCACGCTCTTGAGATTCGCTTACATTTAGCTCTCGAAGGCGGATGAGTCAACATTGAATATTGTGTAAATTATTTAAAATTTTGAAACTCTCAAACTTTGTATCACTTTAAAAATATGGTTTGCCATGTGAACTACTACGAAAACTTGAATTCGCCCCTTTATTTTTTTACTCGAAAGAAAATTACTTGGTAATCTGGCTTCAAATGAATCGTATAAACTACACAAGAAAAGCTCATCATACGCTTACCACTTAAGCACATGTTACGATGTGGCTTACGTTGCCTTCAGATTGGAATGGAGACGTAAAATATCCCCACCGAAAAAAAAAACCTTGCTCCAATACTCATTCCTTCAGAACAGATGACTGAAGTGGCTCGCAGCAGCTGAGGCAAGCTAGAGAAAAAAGACCACTGGTTGCTTTCTTCCACGGTCAAATAACCGTTAACTTTGCTAGGTCAGTCTAGGAACACTCTTCTCTCGACAGATGGTCAACAGGAGGCCACTGCGAGGCTATCTCCAGCGTGTGGCTGATGCACATCTGCCTGTCCTGGATGAAGCCTTTGTACTAAAAATTGATGGTAGTGACGTTTATCCCTTTATCACGCTCATTATATTATCGCACTTGTGATCGTCCGCGACTTGAATACTGTAACTGAAAGTTTGCATTATTAATACATGTACTATGAAGTTATGTTTTCATTGAATAAAATAAGGATATGATTAGGATATCTCAAATCTGATTTATGTTTTCTTAATTACAGTAGAAGTACTATGCTTTTATTGAGGTAACTCGCGTCGCATCTTTATCTTCCTAATTACATCATCATCATCATCCTCATCATCATAATCACGATTAAATCTTAGTATTTATAAACGTAGTTCTGATGGTAATAATGGTATTTGCAGTAGACTTACAATTTGCAATTATGATTAGCAGTAATAGTGGTAGTAGTAGAAATAGAAGTAGAAGTAGTAGTAGTAGTAGTAGTAGTAGTAGTAGTAGTAGTAGTAGTAGTAGTAGTAGTAGTAGTAGTAGTAGTAGTAGTAGTAGTAGTAGTAGTAGTAGTAGTAGTAGCTGCAGCAGCAGGAATTAATTTAATTTTTAATAGTGTTAAATGTGTTCATTGTAAAATTAGGAATAGCTATTGTTGCTGCTGAAACATTTGTAGATAATTAACACAATTGTTTGTAATTAGGCGCAACTATTGACATTAAAAGATAAGACATGTTAAGTGGATTGCTGATGGTCAGCTTCACAATAAGGATAACGCAGGGAGTAAGAGAGAATGTGAACGTCTTTAGAATAACAAAGAGTCCAACCGGCAAAGAATATAAACTGAAGTGGCGAACCATGGATTGATTTCATGAGAAGCCATATTAGGAGGAAGGTTAGACTCGTTGCCCTTCACCTGGGACATGCTGAGGTGAAAGGGGGTGGTGTTATGCTAGAAATAAGACACTGGTCAGGCGTTAAGTATTTAAACCAGAGGAGAATGTAATCCAGGTCTGAGCCAGTGTGAAACCCAAGTGCTACTTTCTTAATAACTGTGTTCCACGGGCGAGCAGGCCGATCGCTGCCAAGATTTGGCCTTAACAAGTTTAAAAATATACTGCCTTCATGTTTTAGGGGAAACTCAAGAAATGAACAGTCTATACGCAAAAGCTCAACTTTATCCTAGGTTGGAAATAAGACCGCGCCTAAAATTCAGTTAGCTCTCGAGAATTGACTACACCTTTCCATCATGACGTAATCTGCAAGTAAAGATCATGTTAAACTTTCACTTTAAGCGGGATAAATAATTACTGTGGCAAAGATATATTATAGTTAAACTGTAGAGTTGAGCTGAGAGGAGTTTCAAAACCATGTCGACAAATTTAGAGGTTGTGAAAATAATTCATTACCACAATATCTCTCTGGACAATACTCTACTAATAAATATAATATTGTTTCGATTCCCTTTTGCAAGTGTTACAAACTTTGACTTTGGAGGTATATTTACATGTTTTATTGTGAAATATAATTTATGCTTTCAATTGATTTCGTTTTCAGTTCCTATATTTCAAAATCTCTTAATAAATTTATCGACGTCAAAAAATGGCCGCAATTGGGACAATTTTTTCTTTATTCATTTAGTTTGTTTGCTGTATTGATCGCCACAAAGTAGTATCAGGTTAGCACACATCAAACTACACGGCGCGACGGAGACGGTCTTTTTATGCTGTGATGCATAATGTCAGGAAACGGTGCAAGAATTAACTCCCTTCTCTCATGGTAGTAGAAAAAGGGGGTTCGCGCTTTTTTGGTGTGATCAATTTGTTACCTCATTGTGCAAACGAATCATGAAATAACATGTCTTAATTGCAATTCAGCTGTGGAATTGTTTCTTTATTTTCTTTTTCTATCATTCATCGTTGGTTTGGCGGAAAAAAAGATTCTTAGGTAGATGAAGAGGGAGAAATAGAGAGAGAGAGAGAGAGAGAGAGAGAGAGAGAGAGAGAGAGAGAGAGAGAGAGAGAGAGAGAGAGAGAGAGAGAGAGAGAGAGAGAGAGAAAGAAACAAACAAACAAAGAGAGTCATGATTGAATAGAATACATGTAGAGTTGGAAAAGTCAAGACTAACGGGAGTGATAGAGAGTTTGGGAAGAACGAAAGAGAGATAGAGAGAGAGAAAGAGAGATAGATAGATAGAGAGAGAGAGAGAGAGAAAAGAGAGAGAGAGAGAGAGAGAGAGAGAGAGAGAGAGAGAGAGAGAGAGAGAGATATCAAACAAACTGCAGAAATATAGTCTTCCAGTACAATATGGAAATAGGGGAAAAGCAGAGAGAATGAGAAAATGATGAAAACAGATCAGGCAAACAGACAGACGAATAGCCAGAGAAAGAGATTCAAGAGAGATTGGGTGAGCTACAAAATCATGCATTTTGGAAAGATACAAAGGCCTGGATGAAAGTGGGAAAAGAATGAGATGGTATACGGAGTAACTTGGAAAATGAGGGTGAGGTTGGAGGTAGGGGGGGACTGGAAACAGTCAGACAGACAGCCTTTGGGAAACAGTGAGACAAAAAAAGATTACAAACAAGAAGTTTTTTTTTTCAGTTATCTTTTTACCACATGTTGATAAAGAAAAGTCAATTTTAATATTAAAATAACTGTCGTAATTTAATCCTATTAAGAGTAGGTACGCGTGCGTCATCTCAAAGTTTCAAAGTAAATTTAAGCTGATGTTACATTGTAAAACAAAACAAAACAAAACAAAAATCAAACAAACAAACAACAAAGAAAAAGGCATAAAACATGCAATCAGGTTTTTTATTGCTGTTATCAGTGATATCAGACCCAACGTAATCACCAGTTATATCATTACTCACGGGCGCCTTCCGTCACGCATGGCTTGGGCGTTCTTTGTAACCATCAATTTTCCTTAAAAAAACAAAGCAAAAGAGAACTATTAAATTACGGTGAGAATTGCACTTAAGTTCACCTGCCGTGAAATTATACTTCCTTCGTTTTGTTTTTTTATTTTATTTATTTTTTTTTTTTTTTAAACAGATTTTATTATCCCTATAAAAAAAGGGAAAATGTACTTTCCTTATCCTACCGTATTCACTGTCTAGTTTCTTTTTCTTTTTTTTTTTTAAATTTGAAAATGTAAAGAATAACCAGGCATTGTAGGACACTCTGAAATTAGCAAAGCAGGTGCAAGATTTTCATACCAGATGACAAGCGGATAGGCTTTCGAGGGTGAAAAATTAAAGAAAAATAAGGAGTATAATAGAGGAATGAAGGAGGGGGTAGGGTGGTGGTGTCGCAGGTATCCTTTAGGTCTGGCTGTGGATGAAATCTGACATTACAAGTGGATTGGGCGTGTGCTGAAGTGAAGAAAAAGAAGGGGAAGCCAATAAAAAAAAAGGTCATGAAAGGTGTTGGGCTACATGGGGAAAAAATCCATAATTTGTTGCGTTAAAAGAGCGCTCGGGGTTTAGAGATAGTGAAAAAAAAAATATAAAGCACGTGCATGTTCTTTGTTGCTGTGGGTAGAAATGTGCGCTCTTTGTAAGGTTAAATCAGAGCTATGCCTTGTAACGCCGCAGTTTCAGCGATTATTTAAGACCAATTACTCCCTCCCCCCCCCCCTCTCTCTCTCTCTCTGTTTCTTTATCTTTCTCGTTCCTTTTCTCTCTCTTTCTCTCCCCCTCTCTGTTCGAATATCTATCACCTGTCTACATTTTTCTGTCGCTCTCTGAGACAAACTAGTCAGTTTATTATTTGTTTGATTTTCCAACCTGCCCTTCTCCTCTGTTTCTGTGTATCCCAGTCTCCTTGGACACAAGAGCATTCTGCCCTGTTAGTCTAGGAAACAAATTTAGATTACACTCCTCTCACTCTCTTTTCTTTAATCAGCGCCATAAAACAAGACCATTTATTTCAAGTTTAATACAAAATGTAACTTACCTAAAATTCAAAATAACATTTACGTCGCATTCTTGTTTACACACGCATAGAATAGTAACGAAAAAAAAATATATATTTACATTTATTGAAGACAATATTAGAAACAGCCATAGGGCATCTCTAAACAAATTCAAAAAAAAAACTTGAAAGAACCTGAAATCCATCCTCAGTGTTCACTCTGAAAGTCTGATTGATGTATCGGTAACCGTCGCATGAAAACTCATCACAGGAGATGGCAACTGTCAACAGCTTAGCCCTAACAAACCCGAATAATTCCAGGGTTCGACCACGGTGTCACGGCACGCTGACTCCTTCTGTCGCCTGGAACTGCTTTGGAATACTGATTTCAGATTACCCGAAGAAAAGTTTATGTTGCTGACCAGTAAGACTCACGATGTAACCAAGTCACTCAGTCTTATCCCTCAGCATTATTAATAAATACTGACTGCACTGAAAAATAGAATGGCGCATGACGAAAAGAAAAATAAGTAAAGTAAATGAGTAATAAGAAAAGGAGAGTGAGTACAGATCTTGTAGATTTATCGCATTATATCATTTGATTGTTTGTGTCCAGTAATCTCTCTCTCTCTCTCTCTCTCTCTCTCTCTCTCTCTCTCTCTCTCTCTCTCTCTCTCTCTCTCTCTCTCTCTCTGTCTCTCTCTCTCTTCCTCTCTTCCTTCCACCTTTTCTCTTTCTTGTTCCTTATTGTCTGCCCGCTTGTTTTTTTTTTCTATATCTTTGGATTTTTAATTTTTTTTTTTTGTACTTTATCGCGTTCTCAATATTGATATCTCTATCTTTCTGGGGTTTATTGATTTTATTTCATTGTGTATTCTCAATTCATCGAGGCATTCAAATATACAATAACAACCAAATTGCTTTTAAATTATAAACATGATTGAAAAAAAAACAAGTTTTCTTTAAACGTTTAAGAGCCAATCTAACATCGCAGTCCAAAACTTTCTTTGTCAAGTCTTGTAATGTGTTCTCACAGAGTTTGGCTCTTAGCAGTTTAAACACTTCCCAGATTTTTAAATTAAGACATCTTTCGTATCATATTTTTCTCTTCGATAACCTCGATGGTCATCTTGTCTAATTTTATTTTTGTTCAACTCGCAAGGCAATTAGGCGAAAGATTTCAGCAAAAAACAGGTATTTGTTTTTTCTTTTCTTTCCTAATTTTGCGACTGTTATCACGTATAAACGTGTCTCCGTGAATGTGAAATTGTCAGGTCAAGATTTATCCAAATGGAATCTATTTCGCAACTTGGATGGCGTGTTCTTATGAAGAATGTTTTTTTCCTGACAGTCCACTACAGGATTAGTGACTACAGCACCGGGCATGAGCTCGGCTTACTATACTCATCAACCTCATAAACCATTTAGATACCGCAGATGAGGGCTGAGTCATCGTTTTATTCGTTTGGTGAACAAATCGATAGAGATTAAGACGGCATTGCGATTATAGAGCTTTCACGAAGATAACAGAGATCCCTGCACAGTGCAAAATCTTCATCCTCCTCATCAATACTGATACCAACAGCACCATTACTTTCATCATCACTATCATTAATCATCATCGTCCTCATCAACAGAATCAGACTCGTTTTCCTTCTCATTTTTCGACATCTTCATCTCTTGATAATCAATGATTTTACCATCGCTTTTATTATTACCAACAAAACAGGCACTAGCGCGGCCCTTACCCTTACTTTTGTCTAAGTTTACGTGCTGTTATACTTGGGAAGAAAACATGATTACTAGCACATCAAGAGGAATAATAAAACAAGTTGGGTTAGTAACACTTTACCATATCATTAATTCCTAGTAAATGCTTTGTCTAATAATTCATATAAGGCATAATAAATACTCTAATATCTCAACTGCCACAATGACGATTATAAATAAGAAATTAATAGCTTTAGAGAATTATTCACAAGATGAACTCCACTCAAGTCTACGAAAAAAACTGCAGTTCAAATTACTCTGAACTTTTTTCCTTGCCTAATTTATTATGAATTTCATTATGAAGTTTCTTTCTAGGGAGAAAAAATTTAAACATTTATTGCAAGGAGGTTTTACCATCATTGACTAATAAACATTGTGTTTTGAATGGACAACACAGAAGAACTCTTATTCAGTAGTTGTAGTATTCTGAATGCAAACATCTTTTAAAGTGTTGATGCTGAAGTTGGCACTTTTGTTAAACGGTAAAGTACTCAGATAGTTAAGAATAATATCTCCGAATCCGGTTCGATTATTAGAAAATAATCACCAAAGACAAATTATCTGGTTTTCGAGGATTCAAATTGCATCTTTTCGTGCAATGCATCATATTTTTGGATTTTCCGAGCCATGTGATCTTTCTATGACCAAAGCTTCGGATAAAGCTGTAGAGAATCATATATAATGTGGAATCAGACGTTGTAAATTCGCTAGAGCCAAGTGGGCTCTGGTTTGAATCAAGACAACCTAAGCGTAATTCACAATGGCAGAGAAAAATACCTAGACTCATTCGCAAAATGAGCCAGAAAAAAAAAAGTTGGAGATAATTATTTGTTTTGTTGACCAAGGTTTAGTTTTTGAAACAACGTAGCTCAGAAACGTCAGATTTGTTATTTGTGATTTCTTTGAAAATTGCAATGATTGTATTTTTTGGCTACTAGCAAAACCACTTCAGAGGTTTCTACGAAATAAAGTCGAACATTGTTTCTGACTGACCGAAAATTCATTCAGTGTGTGACCGCATCTCTAGTCCGAGTTAACCCAAACAAGACAGGGAAGCGCTTTGCACAAGAGGAATTCGGAAGAGGCTTCCTTACAGTAAAACAAAAGATAAAAAAGCATGCATCGTAATAAAAAGAAGAGTCAATTAAGAAAAACAATACATGTAACATATCCATTGCAAAATACCAGTCTGAAATGCTTTTAAAAAAATCGGGCTTCGGTGAATATCGGAATATAATATTTATGCACACTCATATAAAATCTCTTTGTTATCATGGCTATGTAACTAAGATGAAAGTTCTGGAAGAAAACCGTTGCCGTCACATATCACTCTGAGGGTACAAGACATAAACCGATTATACTTAAAATAAAGGTATTGTATTGTCATTTCAAATTTCTAAAATTCAACCTTCCTGGAAATATTCTATCACCAAATCATTCAGTGTAGACTCTTGTGTTTCCAGCGAAATAGTCATGGTCTTAAAAAGCAATTCTCATTTCCTGAAAACCTTCCTTCGTATGCAGAAAAGATAAAAAGGCAAAAGATGAAGAAAACAAAATGGGGGATGGGGTAGGGTAGGGAGGGGGCGGAAAAAAACTCATTAAGGATGATTCAAGATTAAATTTTGAATTGTATAAGAATGAAAGACTTTGGTCACATCAAAGACATTCTAAAGTTTAAGTATCACACATGTTACGACCATGTCAAATTTGTAAACGTCCCAATGTATAATCGTTTTTGTGTTTTTGAGAGAGACAGAGAGAGAGAGGAAGAGAGGGAGGAAGAGAGAGAGAGTAAGAAAGAGAGAAAGAGAGAGATAGATAGAGAGAGTAAGAAAGAGAGAAAGAGAGAGAGAGAGAGAGAGAGAGAGAGAGAGTAAGAAAGACAGAAAGAGAGAGAGAGTAAGAAAAAGAGGAAGAGAGAGTAAGAAAGACAGAAAGAGAGAGAGAGAGAGAGAGAGAGAGAGAGAGAGAGAGAGAGAGAGAGAAAGAGAGGGAGAGAGAGGGTGTATCGCTGTGGAGGTTGAGAGAGGTATCTTAGGGCTGGCGGTATAGAAAAAGGGTAAAATGCCGGAAAAACAAGTACTTACTAAGGAAAATATATACCACATAATGTTTTTTCTCCTCTACATAATTAGCAGATATGCCTCCATCCGGTTTACATCTATCTTCGTATCTTTGTCAATGTTATTTCCAACGGCTTAATCTGTTTCGTATTCATACAGTATCTCTGTAAGACTTTTAGAAAGGATTTACAAAATGTTTGGACTCACGACTTACAAAGTTAGAGACTTACGCTAAGTACAGTGATGTTTGTTTTTGTGTCACCTTGCACTAAATACGCATGTTACACACATCCTTGCATGGGCTCTAAAAGCCCCAGGTTATGCTCAGGACAGAATTCTATGTTGTCACTTATTGGTTTGTTTGGGTTTTTTATATTTATTATTATTTTTTTTAAATAATCATTCATTTTCGTGATGAATTCAATTACCAGCCCTTCTCCATTTATTACTTTCTTTCATGGCTTACAAGGCTGAATCTGAATTGTGAAACTGTGTTTTCTGGACTCATACTCCAACGTTTATCAAAATCATAAACGTTTTTGCAAGGAGTCTTGTTTTCAACGTAATCCACAGTGATAAGAGAACAAACTCTCTTGACTTTATCATAGAAGATCGCGAAAATGTGTTTGTGTGTGTGTGTGTGTGTGTGATAGCAGCAAAATATTTTCATATTTATTTAAAAACCATGAAGCAAGTTTTGTTACAGATTCTTTAAAAATAACTGGGACAAACTAAAATTTTGATTCACACAGAAAATGATTCATTTTAAACTGTTTTTCTGTACAGAGTAAATTATAAGAAAAAATACAAGACTATTTTGTTTTTCACGTAATGGGGGACAAACTTATCCTAAAGCCAAAATTAATGAAGAGTAAAAATCTAAGCCTTGATAAGTCTGAAAACTTGTAAACTAGTTGTTACTACCCCCGGATAAGTATTAGTTATATTTTCCATAGTTTAATCCGCTCGATTTTTTTTTGCAAGTTAATGTTCCAATGTTATTTGGCTAACCTTGAAATTAATCTAAACTTTAATGTTTTGATTTGCTGGCGACAATTATAGTTGTTTTTACTCACTGCTTTCATGATTTACATTATGTTTTGACTGATTTCATGATTGTTATAATAAATTATTCAATAGGCCTGTATGGTTATCAGGACAGCTTTTAATTTCCAAAGCACTGAAAACAACGCAAGCTTAAATCGAACTTGCCTTGCAGAAAATACGCATCAATCAAACTGTCATTCACCTTTCTGAGACAAAGTAGATCGAAACACAATGAAAATTCCATATAATTACTAGGTAATGCCACCATGTTACACGTCCTAGATCTTATTTTGAAAAAAAAATTAGCTTAATTTTGGGTATTAATCTTAACCGTTTTGGCCACAACGAGAAAAAATTATTTGTATTTTACGGTAATGAGGAATGTATTGCGAACTAGTTCCGTCTAGCGTTGTTTTGTCACATCAATATTTTTCTCTAAAATCTTGGTCCACTTTGCACTGGTTCTCTTCTTTCTTTGGTGAGCCCTAATTGTGTTCACGTTACCAAAATCTGGTGGTCAATATGCTCCGGTCTTTTCTAGGATGAGGGCTAGCTGACTCGCCTAATTGATCTCGCCCACTCTCTCCCTCCCCTCTTTTTTCTTTCTGTCTGTCTATTCCAACTCTCTCTCTCTCTCTCTCTCTCTCTCTCTCTCTCTCTCTCTCTCTCTCTCTCTCTGTATGTCTCTGTCTCTCTCTGTATGTCTGTCTGTTTCTCTCTCTCTCTCTCTCTCTCTCTCTCTCTCTCTCTCTCTCTCTCTCTCTCTCTCTCTCCATCTCTCCACTCTCCTTATTTGCTCTTGCTATATATGCATCATTTCTCCACCCCCGTCCCCCATTTTCTCCCGTTATTCTTCCCTCTTCTCTTTGTATTTTATTATATCTGACTAATACCGAATATTTTTTTCTTCGATTTTTCAACCACTCTTCCTTCAAAGCTCTCCAAAATCCAAATCTAAACTAAACATGCTTTTATTCCTGTCTTTTTCTTTCTCTTTTTTTTCGGTGAAGCCATTTAACCTACCCTCCCTCTCATCATGAATGCGCTTTGATTGGCTTTGACGTCACCAATACATACGCAACGCTCCTCGTATGAGTTTTTAGAGCTGCTTGTCCAATATGCCTGCCTGCCTGATTGAAAGGCAAAAGGCCACTCTTGTGCATAATTGCTATGCTGTTGCTTAGCTGAGAGAAAAGAGAAGAAAAAAAAAGGTCTAAGCCCAAAAAAAAGGAATGGTATAAACGTAGCAGTGTTCTTTAATCGCTTGATTTGCTTCTTTTTCTCGTTTGATTTTTCTAAAATTATTTCAAGTGTTGTGAAATCTTTATTGCATGTCGGCTAGCGCTCTTCTTATGGCAACCTGCATATTTTTATATCCTTTTTTTAACGAAAGAAATGGCCAATTTTAAACTTTATCAAAAAAAAAATGTGAAACAAACTTACGCTCTTTTATTTCTTTACATCGTGTAAGTCTATTTAGAATGTTACCAAGGCGGTCTGGACTCTCTCTCCCTCCCCTCTCCCCGACCCCTGAAAAAAAAGAAAGAAGGTGTAAGTGGAGGATAATGTTAGCTTGATTTTATTTGGTTATTTTTTGTTTATTTTGTTTTGCTGTTTTCCTTTCCACACGCTCTTTCTTTTATCCATGCACAGTCTTCAATTTTCAGAAAAAAGTTAACATCCAATACTTTGTTAAGGAGTATAGTATTTCACTTTACGTATTGTTTTTCTTATTATCTAAAGTCCTTTTTTCCAGAAAAAAAACTTAAAATTAGGCCCTATTTCTGCGAACTGTACAGTTGCCAACCTCTCTACACATTAATATAAGTTCATAGAACATCTTGGCTGAACCGGTGATAATTAAAAGCATATTCATTTCCCAAATTTTGCTACATTTGTCGATATCATGAAAAAATCAAAGAGAAAGTAGCGTACAAAGTTACGGTATTTCCTACCTCATTAATACGTAATGGACTTTTAAGTGAAGGTGACTTTTCGGATGAATCATTTCTTTGTAAGAGAGCCTTGTCGCACAACCTCCTTATAAAAGAAAGCATCCAAAATTCATTTATCAATTTTTATTACTCCTGTAAAACACTACGCTCAAACACAGCAATTCTCATTACTTATTTACCATCCCTTCACTCCCCCTCTCTCTCTAGTACTTTTCTCTCTCTTTTTTTTTTATTCTTCCGGCCCCTTGGTAAAAAAAAAAAAAAAAAAAAAAAAACGAGTCTTATGTTTAAGTTCTACATTGAAGTGCTAATAACAATGTACGTTTCAGCCACAAACGAATTATTTTAGAGAAAATGAAGAAAAGAACTTATCATAAAATAAATGTAAGGTTTCATTGCTGAACCCTAAAAAAAAATGAAACTATTTTCATTCTTGCTTCAAATTTCATTTTCTTCGATTAATTCGTGATTCGATTTTTTTTTAAAATAAAGCTTCGTTTTATGCTCTGCTTATCTCTGCATGTAGAGTTTCAGCAAATCGGAATCAGTATAAATTATGCGAAAGACGGACTGTGGGTTTAGATTACTAATCAGTGCCACATTGAATTTGTTGAAGTCTATAAGACGAGTAGTTTAAACAATAAATATTTATGAGCCGCTATTTTTTTTTTTTATATAAATATCATAGAGCGTGCTTTAAAAAAAGGGGGCGAGTAAAATCAACTTAAGTACCCATTGGTTAAAAAAAAATTCAAAACATTTTCTTTCACAAACATCGATGTTTGGTAATTCTGGGCAGCGTCAACCTGCAGATAAAATTTACTAACTGCGATCGTCTCTTGGACTCAGTTAGACCTTAGATTCGTTTAGTGCCTAGAAAGATTTTGGCGAGGAAGCTTTTTCTCGGAAATGGTTCAGACTAGCACTTGCATCAGGAATATTAATAGACTGGGTTTGTTCGTCACATGAAGAATTTGATCCTCTCGCTTGTCTCATATTAGTGGACTAAATATTTCTTACACAATTTGTATGGTTTAATCACTGCATCCCTCGCAAGATAAAGCATTGACATCTTGACAGTTTAATTTGGTCCGACTAAATTTTGACTTCTGCTATTTAGTTTTTTCCAATTTTAATAGTGTGCCATTCAGTGCACTACTCAGTGATATTTGTCGAAATAGGGTTACATTCTCAAAATAACTACATGTATTTGCTCAAGACATCAGTTATACTCCTGTATCCTTGTCTCATGAGTTATAGATCAATATTTCCGTTGCAAGGAATTTGGAGAATTTTTTAATGTTTTCTGCAAGACAATGTTAAATGTAACGGCCTAATTGTGACCATTGGGATCAGGCCTAGTAAACTCTAATAGGCCTGTAGTGAGTTTGGTTGCCTACAGATTGTCTCTTTCAACAATAGTATTGAAGATAAAAATGATATACATGTGATCTGGTTTCTTTTCGGATCAGTTGGGATGGTATCTCGTGTTTGGACGCTTTAAATATAACTTTTCCTGAGACATGCGAAGAAATTCAAGTGAAGCTTAGCCTAGGCTTGACAGCAGCCTTATTATCAAATTGCAGTCATATGGAGACAGACAAATTAACTTCAGAGACAAGTCTATAGACCTTTCAAGGTTGACATTGAAATCTACAAACTGCAAGACCGAGGTCGCCGAGTGCAAACCTCAAGGTTGCAAACGTTAAAAAGGATGTCAACTCACGAGATATGCGAGAGAGGCAGACGTAGGCAAGTGAGCCTAAGCCAAAGCTTGCCTGGCTTCTCACCGAATTTGATCACGTAGGTTTGCCTTTTTTTGCACTTTTACTTGATCTCTTCATCCATGAGTTCTGCAAATTTTGTCACGGTGCGTTTGAAAGTGGAAATCATTTTTCATATGGTTCTTTGATCCTTCAAAAAGAACCACCATCATTCTAGAATTTAAGCGCAGCGTAAGCGAAGATGCTGGTTTAGCTGACAGAATCCTCAACAAGATTTAGACCTAGATCTAGATTTGAATATAATCTAGTAAAGGTCTTGGGACCATCATACTGATTTAGTAGGCTTAGGCCTATTGGCAAATTATGAAGATTTTATTAGCCTTTTTGAGAACATGAAATTATAACTCTATTTTTTAAAAAGGTTAGATTAAAATCTAAAACATTAGTAACATGGAACGGCTCTATTTTTTAAAAGGTTAGATTAAAATCTAAAACATTAGTAACATGGAACGGTCTGCTGTAATCGTGGATTACTCAACCTAGTCTGGAGCAAAAGAAGATCGATTTTAGCCGATGATGTTTTATTTGTTTTTAAAGTCGTAGATTGTACATAAAAACTATTTCATTCTAACTTCGTCCAATTCTTAGCGTTAATTAGCGACATGCAAGACGTTCTTGATTGCCACGATGACTTAAAAAACAGGCTTCGTCCCATCACAGCTGCACCATTGAAAGAGGCCGACTTGTCATCTATTCCGAATCATGGCCCGCAGAAAATAGGTGAAAAAGGTTAGTAGAACTTATCTTATCAAGACCAAAACCTACATCTAGATTAGGATTTAACGCAGTTCCAACATCTTTTCAAGATTCGGTTTTTGTACCGAAATCTTCTACCTCTAGGTTATCCAGAATCTTATCTAGATCTTAGTCTAGTATGTTCCAATGTCTATGAGGCCTAAAAAAATGCTTTGTAAATTTACGCCATTGGATCATGGAACAACCTGCACTGACACTGCAAAAGAAAAAAGATTGGCAATTTCACTCCCAGGTTCAGCCTCGGGTTGGCCAATAATTATGCCCTCGGCAGTTGAAACTATTCTATTTAACTTAACTTTTTCATAGTTTTATTTTTCAAAGGCGTGCATGGAGTTTGGTGCGGTCTCTTTGTTTTACAATTACATTATAGTAGATGGACTTTAGGAAAGGATGTTCGTGTGAGCTCTAGATAGATCTAAGTACATTTATAATTAAAGCCGTAAGAAGAAGCAGGTCATCTTGACAGATCGTATTCTTCTAGATTCAAGATGTATTATTTCAACCTTTCTTATCTTTGAGAAGGTTAAAACTTCTTCTTAGAATCTGGGTGCAAGTATGCATACAAGAAACTGCACAGACTAGTATAATCTTATTAAAATAATGCTTCAACGCCGATGAATCATTCAAATAGTTTGGCGTGTGTTCCTAATCCTCTCTACTAATGACCGACATCTTTCAGGTTTAACACATTCTGTCAAAAGGTAATAGTTGTGAGATGATGACATATTATGCGTTTCTTGGAGTGTTAAGAGATGCCCTTGTCCTATCTTTCACGGTATTTATCATTATCTTTCAATTGATAGCTCGAAGGTATCCCATTTTACAAAATTAATGTTAATCATTGTATGCAAATATACAGCACTTTTTGTTTTGTTTATACTCTGCCTCTGTGATTTTTTTTCTTTAATGCCTTTATCTCGTCCTCCTTTCCTGCCTCTTGAATTGAATCAAATCAAATAATTACCTGGCATGGTAATCTGACCTTAATAGAGTTAAGCTTGTCATTTATTTGCGCACTTTTTAAAAAGTAAATGTCACTCATCGAGTATCTGCCCAAACATTGATAAAATTCGTATTCCAAGGAATATGGAGAAAAATTCATATTACGTTCCCTAAACAAGATTTTAGTTATTGGTTTAATACATTTTATTATATAGTTTCTTCTTATTAAGAGTGTCCTAAGTGTACTGAATTGAATTGTTGACTTTAGTTTATTTGATTCTGAGTGAGTAGTTTGACTTTAACTATTCGATGTAACATTAATGGTGATGTCAGTTACGTCAAGCTTCCTTTTCCTGTTAAATACTTTGGACAAACATAGCAGCAAAGCTATTATATGCAAAAACAACGTTGTTAATGAATGTACTTCAGAAAATAGTCATTGACGAAGAGGAAAATAGGTGATTGTTAATGAATGTACTTCAGAAAATAGTCATTGACGAAGAGGAAAATAGGTGATCTTGCACTCTTTCCCAAAATCACCCAATCCGTTCTATTTCCCTTTTATTATAACCTTGCTCTATCGTTCATTTTAATTAATTAGAGTAAGTCAGGATGGAAAAAAATCTAAAGCTTAAAACTGAGCAGCAATCACAAGCTCCTATGAGTTTCATTATAAGATTTGCCTTCGTTTGCAGAGAAGATATGGATCCTTCAATTTTTTGAGATAGGACATTTTTTTTTAAATCTAAGTATAGGAGATTTGATGTTGCAATGAGATGAAATGAGGTCAATGGACATTCACTCTGCTCATGCCGGGAAGATCAATTATGTGAAAAACGTGCAACCGCACATATCAAACTATGTGACCATTATTTATCTTATTGTTCTGTCATTTTGGGTAAAATACTCTTGAAGTAGCACATTGCATGTTGCATTGAGTGAGTGGGGCTCACCGTTTTATGTTGGTTACCTAAAACACCATGTGAAATTTGATTCTCTCGCCATTCATTTAATTTTCTTCATGGGATATTTAGGTCAAACTCTTTCATTTCTTTTTTTTTTTTTTTTTTTTTTTTGTTCGCTTTGTTTAAAAATAACCGTTGTTAAAAAAAAAAAAAAAATAAAAAAAATATTATATACATGTCAATATGCAATAATTATTGAACTTGAGTTTTGTTACAAAAGAAATGGAAGGATTGATCATATGCCTATTTCACAAAAATTCAACATTGGTCTGTCAAGTAAATTCCGTGGAGAAAAATAATAAATGTGTATTGGATGTGTCGACGATCTTTGAAAACTTAAAGGTTGTACGAGTCATACACAAAGACTTCATTCAAAACGTTGCTGCTTTCATTTTATAAAGTTAAGTACACGTTGCGCTTTCGCTTAATTTATGCACAAGTGCGAATAATTCGAGCGCCTTTGAATTTTTGTCCTTGATACTTCCAAAAATTTAGAATTTTACCCGCTTTCCAGCACAGTAGATTAATCAACTTAAATATAAATTTTTAAAATTGAAGTTTTTATGTTTAGAGCTAAACTGTAAAAAGGTTATTAAAACAGCTAAAAATGTACTTACTCAAAGTTATTCTGCCTAACTATGCCAAAAACAAAACAAAATAGTAGTAGTAGTAGTAGTAGTAGTAGTAGTAGTAGTAGTAGTAGTAGTAGTAGTAGTAGTAGTAGTAGTAGTAGTTATTGTAGTAGTAGTAGTAGTAGTAGTAGTAGTAGTAGTAGTAGTAGTAGTAGTAGTAGTAGTAGTAGTAGTAGTAGTAGTAGTAGTAGTAGTAGTAGTAGTAGTAGTAGTAGTAGTAGTAGTAGTAGTAGTAGTAGTAGTAGTAGTAGTAGTAGTAGTAGTAGAAGTAGTAATAGTAGAAGAAGTCGTAGTGGTAGTGGTAGTGGTAGTGGTAGTGGTAGTGGTAGTAGTAGTGGTAGTGGTAGTGGCAGTTATTGTA
>JAWDGP010003760.1:717500-807500 GCA_033675545.1 Elysia crispata
ACTACTACTACTACCGCTACTACTACTACTGCTACTGCTACTGCTACTGCTACTACTTCTACTGCTGCTTCTACTGCTGCTCCTACTACTACTGCTACTACTACTACTGCTCCTACTACTACTGCTCCTACTACTACTACTACTACTACTACTCCTACTACTACTACTGCTACTACTACTTCTACTACTACTACTACTTCTACCACTAATACTACTATTGCTGCTGCTACTCTACTACTACTACTACCACTGCTACTACT
Organism: Elysia crispata; assembly: GCA_033675545.1. NCBI lineage: Eukaryota > Metazoa > Mollusca > Gastropoda > Plakobranchidae > Elysia > Elysia crispata. The sequence continues at coordinate 717,761 of JAWDGP010003760.1, forward strand.
ACTACTACTACTACTACTACTACTACTACTACTACTACTACTACTACTACTACTACTACTACTACTACTACTACTACTACTACTATACTACCACCACCACCACCACCATGGTCTAATAGTAGATACTCAGCTTTCGGATCAGCAGGTCCGGAGTTCGAATCCTTGACCTACTAGTTGCAATTCAAATCCTTGGGAAAAGTTCAATACACTCAGATGTTAAATAGTTACATGGCTATAGGCAGTGCAGTGTACAGGAAGCGATTTATCACTGTGCCAGAGTGACGCGGATTTCCTGGCGGCTTTTTATGCGCTTATTTTAAAAGGCATCTTGATTATTAATCGTCTTAAGAGCCATTGCAGAATGCTTTGAGAAACTTAATGGGAGAGCGCTGTTAAAAAGCAACTTTTATTTTTTCTTTCACTGCTACTGCTACTTTTACTACGTCTGCTGCTGCTGCCCCTCCTCGCTACTGCTTCTATTATTACTACATTTACTTCTACCACATTACCAGCACCAACGCCACTGCCACCAATTACCAATATTGTTGTCTTTACAAGTTGTACACGTACTATCGTTGCTAGAAACGCGGTCTTTACTTTTGTTCTAGTGCTGCTGCTATTAAACTCAATTCCTTAAAATTAATTTTAAATTGCAACTGTTTTGCTTTTTAAACATATGGATTTTGCAAACACAATGATTTGAAGAAAAAAGACTGGGGGGAAGTTGTTTGTTAAAAATAATATTTCTTGTCTTGAAAATAAATTGTAGATCTGTAATAGTTATGGATTAAGATTTTCACCGAAATTTTATTTGAAATAGGCGCATTTAGTATCTTTAATGCAAGGAAAAAACAACAAACAAACCAATTAAACTTTAGGACATCCCATTGCTAAACATTTTTTTCTATTTCTTTTTTAATAGAATCAGGATCAAATGATCAATAACTTAAAACAAAGTTATCACCTCCAAATGCGACTTTTTCACTCGTGCTGTATGCCTTATGAGTCAGACAATTATATGTTAAGGGCGAAGAAGTGAAACAGTTTTAGAACATTAAAAAAAAAAAGCTGAAATTTATGTTTGTGATGTCATCAACATTCATTATTAAAAAGATTTAATTCATCTGTATAATTAATTTCATTAATTTCTGTTTATGAGTAAGAGAGCGCAATAAAGAGTTTAAAAAAAGAAGATTGAGGTGGGGCAGGGAGAGGAAGTGGAGAAAGAGAGAGGCAGACAGACAAAAACAAAAGGAAGAAAGGAGGGGAGAGAGAAAAGGAAACATGCAGTACATTACAGCCATCCACTAACTCTTGTAGAAAACAGCTTAGTTCAACGCACTTTTCCTCCTAAATTTAATTCCTAGCAATGAAGTAAAAAACAAACGTATGCCTAAAAAGCACGTGTTCGGTATTTGGTAGCCCGCGCTTGTTTTCATCTGGGTGCGACGAAGAGAGTCAAAGGTTAACTCCGCCTCCTGGCCAATGACATGGTCCGCTATCGCCGGCTGCGCCTCTTTGGCTTTGTGTGTGTCCGCCAGCTCTCGATGAGCGAGGGAAAATGGAAAATGGAGCACGCATGTTAGATGTTGGATGCGAGAGCGAGAGGGGGCACGCGAAATTTTCATAAAACCAAGCCTCACACGAGGGTGGGGAAGGTCATAAATAAACATTGCTAGATCCGTAGTAAAAGTAGTCTTGTATGAGCACATGATCCTGCGATGTTGGAATCCATTTGAGCCTGCATCTACCCAATGAGAGGAATTATCAGCACCACGTTTTGTCTTCTTACAGTTCGCTCTTCAAATGTTTTTTTAGCGAGTTAGATCTAGATCTAGATCTGTAGCAGGATCACCGCCAATAGCAACAGTTACTGTTGCCCCAGTATTTTTTTCATATTGCAAACTGTATAGTGAAAGGAAATAGTTAATTTAAACACAATGCCTGAACCCATTTCAGATATGAACCGGAACAAGGAGGTGGGGGGATTCTTTAGCAGCAGCAGCAGCAGTTGCGTTGTGAGCAACAACAACACCAGCAGCAGTAATGGCAATAGCAGCAATTTCTTTAGCTGCAATGAGGAGCCCCTGGACATCAATGTTCGCAACTTGGAAAATCTTTCCCTGATGGACAACTTCAGCAGCATGACCACTGCATTGTCCGGCCTGGAGAATAATGAGAACCTCGTCTATTTCCAGGATTTCGATTCCGTGCTCAACCCGTACATCGACGACCCCAAGGAAGGAAACATTTCGAGGACTGTGCGAGTACCATCTTCAGAGCATGTTGCGGAGATAGTTGGTCGACAAGGTAAATTTCCATGATTATAATGTATGCCTTTAACTTTTTTTTTTTAATATCATGTATTTCTTGTTGTTCTAAGCGCAGTCAGGGATCCAGTCCAGATAGATATATATCTAGACCAAATTGTATATCTAGTGAAACATTACATTGCTAAATAATCTGAATCTAGATCTAGATTGAATTAAAAAGTAGAGCCGAATTAGTTTCTAAAGTAGAGGTGCCATTATATCATTATTAGGAATCTGAAAGTATGCCAGGAATGGAGGTGCTTCTATCAAATCTGTGCGACTTTTTGCCATCCATTGCCTGATTTCAATCTTCGCTAAAATATAACTATGCAATCCCACCTGATCACCATTCTGAAGTTTATTTTGTCCTCCTCCCACCACTCGAGTCGTTTACTAAGAAAATAAAAGATAGTAGGTAAAGTAATTTAAGGGGATCTTTATCTTCTTTCTTTTCCTAGAACCGAGATTTAGGTTTAACCCTTTCAAATTATCGCCTGCTGTCACTCTGATGCTTAGGCTCTTTAAAATCTTGAAAAGATATCAGCTATTACTCACAATAATTTCCAACAGAATCATAGACTAGTTCTAGATCTAATCTAGATGGTGCCTGAGAAACACACTTTTTCAGCTCAAAGAGAGCGAGAGAGAGAGAGAGAGAGAGAGAGAGAGAGAGAGAGAGACAGAGAGACAGACAGACATGTAGACCTAACATAGAGAAAATTTATGAAGCCTATGTTAACTCGTGCTTTTTAATAGGCCTATGTAATTATGGAGCTAGATTAATCGTGTCATTATGTTTTATACACTAAGATTAACGTTGCGCGCCTTGGAGGTTCAAAACTAGATTCCAGTATCTTGATGCAGACTTTCTCTCTCTCTCTCTCTCTCTCTCTCTCTCTCTCTCTCTCTCTCTCTCTCTCTCTCTCTCTCTCTCTCTCTCTCTCTCCAGCGGAACATGTTTGTTTCTTAGCCAATCATATTACCCAATTAATTATGATTTTCCCCCGTTAAAAACCACGATAGGGTTCATGGGTTCCCACAGTCATGCTTTGTTGCAGCTCAATTTCAAAGAATCCTATTTTGAAAGAGGTATTGGTATTGGAATTAGAAATTCTGAGAAGCTCAACATTTCTTAATCGCTTGGAAATAAATGCAACCTTGTAGACTGTGAGTTAGAAGCATCATGAAGTGGAATTTAATGTCATGCACACTGTTTTCTATTCCTTCTTATCAGTTGCTTATCTCAAAACAAACTTAAGAGGTTGCGTGCGATAAAAGAAAATTTGAAAGTGCTCGACTAAAAAAGCGTAGATCTAGGCCTGTTGACTGCGTGCTTCAAGCTATTTCTATTTTACTGTCAGGAATGTTAACATGCCCTTCCTTTCAAAGAATATCATTGACAAGTGGTTCTCGTTTCCTGTTTGCGATGGGTCATAGTAGGGCATTTCACATCCGCCTTGAGACTTAGACCTGAGACAATGTCTTCTATTCATAGTGTTTCCTCCCATCTCAAATCTTAGCGAAATCTGGACTTGCGGTGGGCTGGAGCCAGACAAGCAAAACTGTTCTCACGATTGCTTGACCTCTTTTTCTTTTTTTTTTCTTTTTGTTAGCCTAAAGGAAAGAAATGCCACTTCCTGTCCATTTTAGTCCTTGTGTTAGTGTTACTCTGTTATCTTACCTTCAAGTGCTCTCTCTCTCTCTCTCTCTCTCTCTCTCTCTCTCTCTCTCTCTCTCTCTCTCTCTCTCTCTCTCTCTCTCTCTCTCTCTCTCCCTACCTTTAAACAAATGAAACGATCCCGCTTTCTCTCTTCCTCACTGTCTTCTTAGAATTTAAATCTCTTCTCTAACAATTTCCACCTTAATCATCTTTTCTTTTTTTAATTTACTAAATGCGCTACATTCAACAATTATAAGAGAGGCTAATAATGATGTTGCGCTTGTCAATTGCTTCACTGATCTTTTATCTTACACCGCAGAAGCGCGAGTCATTGTGACTTGAAATTGATCAGTATAGTGCGTCAGCTTTCTCTATGTCGAATTCTTTCTGTCAACACTGGAACATTTCAGTTTCACTTTTGAAATGAGATAGGAAGTTTTCTCAAAGAAAGAAAAGTTGAAACTATTCGATCTTCGTTGGTTGCAAGGGTGGCACAGATTTGTTGACTCGATGTCGAAGATTCCCTGAGACTATATCGAACTTTTGATAAGGAAAAGATTAAAAAAACAAATAAGAAAGAAAAAAGAAAAAAAAAGAGAGAAACGCAATCCGACAGGTGCTAGGCGCGCCACGTTAGGGCACCAGTCTGGCTTTGTTGCGGTTGAGCCTACCCCCTTCCAAAACTGTGTCGCATGTCGTCTGCTTGACCTAGGCAACCAGGCACCGGGCCTTCCCTGCTTCTGGCTTTGTACTTCATTCACACAACTGTCCCGTTTTCTTGTCACAAAAAAAATACGCACACACACATCGTCCCGATACACCCACACGTACACACAAATCTCTCTCTCTCTCTCTCTCTCTCTCTCTCTCTCTCTCTCTCTCTCTCTCTCTCTCTCTCTCTCTCTCTCTCTCTCTCTCTCATTCATTGACATCGACCATAGCAGCGATCCATGCCCTCCTGGCCTGGCCCTCCTTGTGCCTTCTCACACCTGCCGCTCTCAATAAATACTGCGCCTCTCGTGAGCCTCGGTGCTCTTTACCTCTTTCTTCTCAAAATTTGTCTCACCGCTTTGTGTTATTTGTCCTCTCTCTTTTAAGTTTATTGGTCCACCTGAGTGATTAGGCTTTATCCTTTTGACGGAAGTCTAAAAAACGTTCTCGATGTAAAATCTCTCACTCAATCATGTATCTTTTGAACGGGCATCGTTGCCATCATTTTTCCAAGTGAACTTTTCGTCGGTTAGGGTTCAAAACATTTTTCTGCATTCAATTTGCCGATAAAATTCCAGAAGGTCAGGGGCTGGTCTTGTCATTTAATATTATATTTGTCTGATGCGCCATAAATTTTAATAATCATGTTGTTTAATGCTCGAGTTCCTATTTGACTTCAAATAGTATAGCGTTGGGTCTTGATGAAGACAAAAGAAAGAATCCTTGTAGAGGTAAATAGTGGGCAAATGAAAATAGAAAAGGAACTAAAGAGATATAAAGGGGAACGGTGTAGGAGAATAATGTGGGAACATTCCTTGTCTTGTCTTTAGAAGTCTTTCTTCTTGATAAATCAAGCAATTAATGACCTGGTCTTGTATCTGTCACTTGAGCATGTGATGTCCCAGACCCACCACGAACCGGCCTGACCTGTCTAGCTCCTCGACCTGAGTCTGGTCTTTACAGTTCAGCTGTGTTCTTTGTAGAAAAGTCCAGGTTTATGGTTTGCAGCTCATCAGTAGTCAGAAATACCTTAACGAGGCGTCTCACGAGTCGAGACCTTGACTTCTACAGAATGACATTTCTTAGCCATCATGTCGTAGATTTTAATTACCGGCACTTTCATAGATGTCACGTGAATCATTGGCCAAGAAATTCCATTTTCATCTTAATTTGTACCTCTTCCCCCCTCTTTTTTTTTCAAATTCTTTTCCTGTCCGCATTTTCTTCAATACTTCAGGAACGTTGCTTTAGAGTCCTTTATTTTACTGATACTTTCTTGAATTTGTGACTGATGCCTTCAAATTTATCTTTTTTCCTATTACATCTCTTTTTCGATCGCCAATCACTGTACCTGTCTTTCTGTCTGTGCAGCTTCTTTTATGTTCACCAACATGGATATTATACAAGCACAACCAAATCTGAACAGCTAACACTAACAGTTAAAATTAAACAAAAGCTTACGTGGACCATAACTGTCAGAGCCTCATTTTTCTTCCACTAATTCATGAACATGATCTTGCCCCTCTAGAAGAGTCTCACAATGGGAGAGAATTTTGTCCTTCGATCGCACCGCGCATTCCCAGAATCGCTCGTTAATTTACCGTCCCCGCCATGGGACAAAGGAGTCGCACTTGTCAGTAATCAGGCTAAATTGAAAACCAATATCGGATCAAACAGTGCACGGCTCGCCCGACCAGGTTAGTTTTAGCTTTCTTGTTTCTAGCTCAGTTCTCACTCTCGGCGCCGGCGGGGGTGATCGCGCTCCCATCCAAGCAGGCCTTGCTGCTACTGAATTCGATTTATTTCTAGTCATGCTTTGATGATTGATCAGTGATACATATTGTCCTTTCCTTTGTAGTTGCATAATGGTGGCAGGCTAGGTTCTTTCCCCTTTTTCCTCGAAAACATTAACTGTGATGCATTTTGTAAAAGTATGTTCCTTACATATTGCATTATTATTATTATTATTATTATTATTATTATTATTATTATTATTATTATTATTATTATTATTATTATTATTGTTATTGTTATTGTTGTTGTTGCTGTTGTTGTCATTATTATAGGAAAAGGTTTCAACGATATTTAACTCAGCGCTTCAATTACTGTATTATCTATTTTGTTTGCACAGGTTTTGCTTTAAGATAAGTATTGTCAAAGGTAACAAGGTTTTTTTAGTTTCTAAAACACGTATTCACTATTATGTATAATTGTTTTTTCCTCAGCACTCGAGTGTCAGTATTATTTTCATTGCAAAATGCGAGGAGAGAGAGAGAGAGAGAGAGAGAGAGAGAGAGAGAGAGAGAGAGAGAGAGAGAGAGAGAGAGAGAGAGAGAGAGAGAGAGAGAGAGAGAGAGAGAGAGAGCATGCACTCACTACACGTTTTAATACTCCTCTGCTGATTTGACAGCCTAACTGAAACAGGTGGTTGCCACTGCTAGTGTTTTTAGGAATGCAATGAACGATTGGCCTGTTCAAATTATGGCCAACCAATTTATTTGCGTTTCGCCACTTCTAATGAATTAGCCTCTTTAATGGAACTTGCGAGGATCTCATCAGAACTTGATTGCCGTAATTTACTGATTTGCCTGAAAGATAGTTGTTCGCCAAGCGATGCAAGTGAAAGAAATCGTGTTTTTTCCACCGATAGTTTGCTCTGATTACTTAACCCAAGCCTGCTTGTACGGGTTTGAAATTCGTAGAAATAATGACTTAAATCTAGTCTTAAAAAGTCTTTTTCAGAACTGTAAGTTGCAACATCAGCAAAAGAGTTCGCTACATTAGTTTATTACATTCAAGCTAGAGTGGCGTTATAATGTATTATTTTATTACGACGCATCTGCTTACAAAATAAAATTGGTTATATTGAAAAGTTTTCATCAAAGCAACATTCACTAAAACTGTTTCCACTTAATAATGAATGGCATTGGGATTTTTTTTTTTTTTGCCTTAATACCTTTTGTAACAAAATGGCATTATCAAAGGATGATCATCAATAATAAAGGCTGTAGCGGTTTTTGTGAGTCATCAGTGAAGGGGATCGCCACTTTACTAACATGCTGTCGTTCCGCTACGGCACCCCCTCCCCCATCATAGCGATCTAACTCTCTTGTCATCCAATAGTTTGTCTGCTTATCAGCTTGCCTGAAAGCTTTAGTAATACACGCACCCTCCCAGGTCGATAATTTTTTTCTTCTCCCAACCTAATTACAAGGCTCTGACAATCATACACATGGACCCACTGATTCAATAGAATTTTGATACAAGCCATCTCTGTCTCTCTGTGTCTCTTTCTCTCTCTCTCTCTCTCTCTCTCTCTCTCTGTATCTCTGTCTCTGTCTCTCTCTCCCTCTCCCTCCCCCCCCCCCCCTTTTTCTTCGCCTTTCTTCCTTCTGTAACAGCGATTGCTGGTGCTAAATAAGTATAAAGTGATGCCTTGATATTTATTACGGTTGAACCCTTGAGGTTTATTTATCCAATTTTGGTAGGAGCAGCTGTTTGTGTAAATAACATGTAACCTGTAGAGAAGTTGTTAAGCAATAGTAATCTCTACTCGAGAGATTGATTTGGGCATAGGCATCATCGCAAATAATTACTACATTAGGCTGAGATCCATAGGAATTTTGGACCATGATATCTTTATATTGAAATGCTGTAGTGTTCGCATATGGTTTTCTTTTTCTTTTAACATTTACAACAATGAAAAAGCATTTTTAAAAATCAACTCGCTTCTCACATAATTATGCACGTACAAATTTGTTCATTTTAACATATTAATATCTCACAGTTTGGCCATGTTGCATTTTGTGATGATAATTGTTTCATTGGGAGGAGAACGTTCGAGTTTGCACACCGAGTCTGGAAGAAATAAGCATTTTGCGGGGCTGGCTAAACTGCAAGTGGCCGCCTTTAATTAGAACGGTAATAAGAACTGCCTATTTCAGGCTGTGTTCAGACATAGCAAATTACATTCGCGGCTGTTGATTGGTGTGCTCACGAAATAAGTTCCTCTTTCCCAAAATATCGATAGAAACTTTAAACTAGTCCATTGCAATAATAAAACCATGCTCGACTCAAGTGTGGTACTGGTAAACTTAGCTATAACCAAAGAAACAATATAAGTGATTTAAAATTGGTTGTACTTCATGGCATAGCCCTGAGAGAGAGAGAGAGAGAGAGAGAGAGAGAGAGAGAGAGAGAGAGAGAGAGAGAGAGAGAGAGAGAGAGAGAGACAGACAGAGAGAGACAGAGAGAGAGGAGAGAGAGTGAGTATGTGTGTGGTAAAGCTGGCGTGAATCCAACATGGCCAAGGCTGACTTAGATCACTTTAAAGCTGTGCTGCTGCACTTTTGTAATGTTAACTTGCACAAGATTCCAGGTTAAATGCACATCAAGGTTTATCGCACAAGATTTTGCTGCGCCGGTCTGCCAGTAAACCTACCACTGAAATTTAAGAAACTGCGAATAAAAAGTGACTCAACGAGGATAGGATTCACCTTCAGCCTTGCAAAGGAAAATTCCTGGCCTCGGTTATCTGGAGTTTTAAAAATATGCATTATATTACGGATTTCGGATGAGATGAAACCGGTAACACTCCCTTGATATTTCTGGAATAGGCTTGCTGGTAAATGATAAAGGAGTTGCCGCGAGATATCTGTTTCAAGGTTCTTCCTGGGGAACTCTAGAATACTTGAAACAGGAGTGTAGACAATGCAGTCATAATGTAGCTCCAAAACAAGTTGCAGATAGATTTAAGAAGAGGAGGGGGTGTGGTTCTTTTTCTATTTTTTTGTTTTTTTTTCGCTCACCATCTCCCGCATTACTCCATGAATCATCTCATTTTTCTAGTAACCTCCACCACCCCTACTGAACTTGGTACTTAACAGTTGCGTTCTCTTATATTTTACGCGCAGACCTATCTTCTTCATAGTCAAAGAATGTAGGGCCGATTTCTTGCTCTCCAGAAGAGGAAGCGGTGGAGGAGAAATTTTTTTCACCACTTTTTTCTTTAAATTCTAATAAGTTTTCTTTATTTATTAAATCTTATTTTCATTCTTAGCCTTGAGCTCTTGCTCTTCGAATGCTCCCCGTCAGAGGATAGGCCTATCTTACTCACCGTCTGTTAAACTCATCCCGATGTCTCATCAGCAGATCGATCGATTTGAGTAGTTCACAGGCAATGCTCTTAAATCACCTGGGCATGACTGTGTCTGATACAGCTGCTTGAGCTAGATCCACCTCGCTCTCTCTTTCTTCTTGTTTGCCTTTTCCCAATCACAGTTTACACTCTTAAAGAAAGTACATGCTTTTATGCCACCAGTTTGTGGCATTCTTGGCGCGTAAAAAAAAACAAAAACGTAATAAGATAGCCATTGTTCATAGTTTACTCGCCTCTTCAGGAGAGTATTCTGCTTTCATTTCGCCTCGAATTTTTTCTTTGAAGAATCCGTCAGCAACACAGAATGTCCATAATTTACTGATGCTTTACGAAAATCAACTGACGTAGTCTGACTTCGGCTTCCTATAGAAGATTCTCCTTTATCAATTTAGAAATTCTTTCTTAAAGAAAACCTCATTCAATTTGAACCGGATAGTTATTTTCCCTTTGCTTTTCAACTAAATTTTTTTTCATGTTTAATTTTATTTGTTTGTTCGTTCCATGCTATCACAAATGTGTTATACTTAATTTGTTTTAACATCGCATATAATCTACGCTGACTCTTTTAATTTGCACAAAATAAATCAAAATTTGCATCTCACTAACACTAATTTTTATTTCATTATTATTTACGTGATTGTAGTTTATTGCCGAAAAGGAAGGATGAAGAGGCTTTAGTTTTCCATGGTAACGCCGATGCTGAATTAAAATGTCAAACTTTATTAAATTAAAAGAAATTGTGGCCAGGGTATGGAATATGTCAAAACGGGATAAACGGGAGTTTACTAAGAATGGATCTGAATAGTTTCATTTTCAAACAGGTTCATTCTCTTTAGAAATTAGATAATCTCTAATACTTGTTCGATAAATGTGATGTTATGTCAAATAGAGGCAACCAAAGCTTATGTTTCAAATTCGAAATTTTTATTTTTTTTCTTACTATAGATGTACGCAAATCAAAGAACAAAGCAAATAGAAAGCGCGCATGGAGAATAGTAGTAAACGCGCTCTCTAAACAGTCACTGCTTACTTTACACTAAAATGAGATTTCTTTCTCTGATCGACCGAGTTTCTGTGAGCCTCACAGTGTTGGTTGTAGGATGTTTGGAGCGGATGCCGAAGGGTGTTGCGACTACTTCTCTCCTTATCATTTCTTTCCTATCCGTCTCTCTCTTTCTACCCAACTGAATGAAATGGGGGGGGGAAACGTTAGTTTCCCTACCGGCGCTTCACTTTCACTACCATTAATCTGGATAAGAGACTTTGTGAGATAGCGGGCCTTATGTACCTATCTAAAGTATCTTCCTTGCCAGTCTGTTTCTCTTTCCTCAACACCTTGTGCTGGGAATTCACCAGTCTGCTCAGCGCTCAGAAACCTTGTTCAAAACAAAGGAGGAGATAATTCACTCTTGGCACGATTAGATCAGATGTACAGCATAAAATAATATGCTCATCGTTTTCTGACTTATTTTAAAGCACTCGTGAAATCATGAAAAACCATTATAAATGCTTAAATGTGTTTTCGAGGTATTTTGCAGTGAAATTAGGAAGATATTACATGTACATGCTTTGCCCCTTTTTCAGAACTTTAAATTCTGTAAAAAAAAAAAAAGTGCTTTTTGTTGTATAAATTTGGCTCCATGAAAGGACAAACGCAGTTTTGTCCACATTAAGTCTCTGTAATTCACCCAGCTACATGATTATGATAATAATAATAATAATAATAATAATAATAATAATAATAATAATAATAATAATAATAATAATAATAATAACAATAATAATAATAATAATAATAATAATAATAATAATAATAACAATCATAATGATAATAATGATAATAATAATAATAATAATAGTAATAAAAATAATAAAAATAATAATAATAATAATAATAATAATAATAATAATAATAATAATAATAATGATAACAATAATAATAATAATAATAAGAAGAAGAAGAATAATAACAAACAAAATGATAATAATAATAATAGTAATAATAATAATAATAATAATAATAATAATAATAATAATAATAATAATAATAATAATAATGATAATAATGATGATGATAATAATAATAATAATAATAATAATAATAATAATAATAATAATAATAATAATAATAATAATTAATATACCGCTTCATGTGCTCTTTACAATTTCTGAAGAAGAAAAAAAAACCCAAACAAACAGCGAGATGTATCGTATTATTTGTACCCTTTTCCCCCCTCCCCATAACACAAACACACACACACACACACACACACAAAGAATCCTTGTTGAAATCGCAACTGCAGAGCACTGTCGCAACTATCGTATTTTACATGACATGCGAAACAATGAGATGTCCATTAAACGTTGATAGAGATTACATGGTTATACCACTTTCATTATCTTTAAATGGTGTATCACCGCCCCATTCCCTTTCTTTACATTAAAATATTGTTTTAAAATATTATCAAATTCTTAAAATTGAACGATATATGCTCTTTACTGTGGGAACTCCGAGTATTGAACATTTGTTTCCGACTAGGCCAAATGGATGAACCGTCAATTGAGAGATTTCTTCTATCCTAAACTCGGCCTACGTCTGATAAAGCGGAGCAGTTTCTGTTGCCACTCGTGGTATCTCCCCTCCCGCCCTCCCGTGGATAACGATGTTTATCACTGCTGACATTTACGATTTCCACTGTTGAAGGCAACGGAATCTAGCAGGGTCTGGACTTCCTCTCACCTTCTCCCCTGACCCACTACCCCTTTACCCCTTCACAGTTACCTTGTCCAGGTAACCTGGCCTCGGACTTTGCCTCTGACGAAGTTGGGCAAAAGTCAGGGGCCACTTACTTGCGCTCGTTCTGGATCCACATACCTTATCATTAGGTGTCTAAGAAGATGTTGAGGTAGGCTTCATCAGGCTAACATTTCAGCGATCCTGATTAAAAAAAAGGGAAAAAATGAGGGGAGTTCAAAGTTCATATGCAGAAATCTGGAGCAAAGTAATTTTTTCAACATAGCAACTTATCTTTCTATCGATAAAAAAGTAGGCATGATTGTAACACATGCGGGGAGTGGGCAATGGACATTTTCAAGCTGGGGGAGGGGGGAGGGAGGCACATGGAGTGAGTGAGATTAAGGGTCAATCTTCTAAGAGGTAAAATTCTAATTCTTCAGTATTAAGTTATTTGTTTCCACCCATTGTAGTTTTCTTTATCACTCGTTTTCCAGCGCCTTTCACCCTTTATATCTAGCCTACTGGATGGTTATTATATAGGTGTATGCTTGTTTATAATTATTAATCCTCTTTTTATATGTCCACTTTCTTCATTCATTTCACACGCGTTCACGTGCACGCTCTCTTCTTCAACACACTCATATACTCACTAACAGTTGCAAAGCCTTTCCACGTAAGCAGATTTCGATGTGGTATCTTTAAAGCAAATCTCGTAACCTCGGCTAAGGCAATTATGTATAGTTTTTATCTTCAACGTTTAAGGTTCACGATTCCTCACTCACCAAGGATTCAGCTGTCTAATCCGTCTTTCGTCTCTATTTTCGTATTTGTCTTCAAAGAGAAAAGGCAGTAAATCTTTATAAAAACGCAACCTGATCAGCTCATGCTGTAGCTACCCTTAGGAATCTTTTTCCCAACCGGATGTTGTTTACTAATCTTCGTGTCTTTTTCAATTATAATTGGGGCTTTGTCAGTTTTCACCTGTTGGAAATGGTTGTATTATAAAGGTGGTTCTTTTATTTTTGATTTAGTATATTTGCTCGCACTGCCATGTTCCCTCTTCCCGTTTACCTGTATTTTCATACGTCTGCATGTATGTCTCTCATGCATTCTGTCCCTCCTGCTGTCCTTTTTCTAGCCCTCATTCTCCCTGCTGCTACATTGCTGCGCGGCACCAGGTATTTCTACCAACCATCCGAAATTCCAATAGAAATACTGAACAAAACATTTTAACGGATTTATTTATTGAAGTCTATTCCTCAATCTTCGTTGCCTCCCGCTTGAAGCTGAGCTACTGAGTGACATCTCTCCCCAATCCCCTCGGCATGACTCACGGGTTAAAGCATCATTCTCTCTTATGTATAAAATACATATATATATACTGAGGCCATGAAATCGCTATCACATCGCCGCTCAGGTAAATCTCAGATACATGCACATTTTTACGAGGTTCTCTGTCGGCTTTTACCACTCAAATTACATAACGCAATTCTTCAAACTTTGTCTATCAAACTCGTGGCAGGCATTTTTCTTTAAATCTGACAACACCCCGTGATGCCAAGTTCTATTTTTGAATATTCGAAACTAACGTTAGAAATAGTTTTTACACCTTCCTCGGGCACAAAGACAATTTATTCGTAAATCTTAATGCTGTTTTCATGATTTTAAAAGGATCTTATCACTAATGTAACAAAGAGAGCATACAAAAATGTTTTAATTTCAATCGTCGGAGTAATCATTTTTTTTTTACACCAGGCCACATGCTTGTTCATAATATCCGTGTCTAATTTTAAAGATTGAAAAATAAAAAAAAGACATCGTATTATAAATTAAACTGTAGCTCACTTTGCCATTTTCTGACATTCAATACATATACCGCAATGAAACGAATCTATAGACATAAAAAGACTCACTTTTTATTAACCCCTTGATAAATTGATAGAGAAATGTAAGCATGGCTACACTGTACCTGTCGCACTATCCCTGGCAAAGCATGCGTTGATGGTGCACGTGAGAGCTAGAAACATGCATATTCGATGTGCGTGAGTCGAATACGAGAATAACAGGAATGCAGATGATTAAAGCCACCCCTTAACCTCATTCTCTCCCTTCTCTCTCTCTCTCTCTCTCTCTCTCTCTCTCTCTCTCTCTCTCTCTCTCTCTCTCTCTCTCTCTCCCGGCCTCCCTTTTTATATTTCTATCATTTTTTTACGCTGCCTCGTTCTCTTTGTCTCTTTCTCTCGCTCTCTCTATCCTTTTTTCTATCTATGAAAAAAAAAACCTTTTACCACTGATACACCCCGATGATAAAGAACTGTCTTTGTCTGCCCAGTTGCCTTTGATTACATTGTATGCGCGAGTTATTATGAATGCTCACGCTCTGTTATCGTGGTTTTGTTTAAGTCAAACTAACTGAATATAGATATTGGTTAAAATGGTAAAAGGTCAAGAGAGAGAGAGAGAGAGAGAGAGAGAGAGAGAGAGAGAGAGAGAGAGAGAGAGAGAGAGAGAGAGAGACAGACAGACAGACAGACAGACAGACAGACAGACAGACAGACAGACAGGGGAACGCATGGCATGAATGTACATTGATATGTATTCGTATCCACAAAGAGTGTTTTATAGACAAGAACTTGGTCCTCGTTATGTAAAAGCATACTGATTGCCGCGGCCATTTTCTTTCTGGCCACGGATTTTGTTCAGCCGTGGTGAGCAAACATTTTCGGGACTCTTTAGGCTCGTGCGGCGTATACTAAGCCGAGACACTCATTGCATCAGTCAGAGAAGGGTTGAGCTGAGGTGCCCGTCTATTCCACACAACCGAGGGGGCAATCGATTTGGCAGAAATTTTTATGGCTGTTCCTAGCAGGGTTTAATGGTAAAATTTACACGTTTCAGGAGGAAAGGAAATCGCAAAAGTATTTAGGAAGATATATATATATATATATTTTTTTTTTTTTTTTTTTTTTTAAATAATGGTGATAGAGAGGAGATTGTTTCCAGATTTTAACTATTTTGTGCTTTTTAATTCAATCTGTTTTTTTGTTTTTTTTTTGTAAATTTTTGTCATTCAAGGTTTCTTAATAGCTTATCATAGTTACCACCGCCGTTCCATGGGCTTGAATTATGCTTGACATATATAGAGTTACTTTAAAAAAATTTGAGAAAAAAAAGCAACAAAAAACAAAAACAAAAAAAAAGCGGACAAAACTTTTCACTTGTTTTTTTTCCCCTATATTACAACATTACAGATTGACCTTCCTAGTTTCTGATCGTTTCCGATTAGTTAATAATGTGTCAGTCATTCTATTGTAATAAAACGTTTGTGAAGATACTGATCTTTCAATTCCTGAACTTAATATTCTATTTTTAGTCGTAATGGACGTTTCGATAGTTCTATACACTGTAAGGATTTTTGAATACCTGCCAAACAATGGTGCAAGGTACCCAGTGGTATGCCACGTTGCTAGAACAATGTTAGGGGGAATCCCATTGAATGGCGTGTACAGCCTAATTTAAGCCAAGCGGTAAACACTGACTAATGTTACTGCTTCAACCATCCTGGTTGCATTTTTGTGTGGTGAGCAACGATAAAATTATAACGTGGATTTAAGACGATGGTGTTAGAGTGCACATTGATCTGTACGTGTGTAGGGCTCTCTAAAACAGTGAATGCTGCTGCAAAGATTAATACGTCTTAATTAAAAGAAAGTAAAATATTATTTGCCATCCACTAATACAATGGTGTTTGATGTAGCTGGTGAAGGCTATGTTAACTGAAATAAATTGCATTTGCTTAAAGACTCGAAGGGCAATATTATGTCTATTGTATGACATTTTCAGCCTTAAGACATTGGAACATCATGATGTCGTTATAGCTGGATAGGGGTAATATTAATGAACGGCTTTAAAAGAATCACTATTCTTGTATCTTTTTTTTTTTTTACCCCTGTTCAAGAGTAATTATGTTTCAGTTAATTAGGATATGGGGTGATAAATGCTTTCCATTTGACGCTAATTCGAACCATAACTTGTAGTAGTTGTGATAGTGCCTGCTTTTGGGTTCCAAAACTATACCAACCAATAACAAGGCTACAGCTAAAATGTTGCTATTCTTAGCAACTGGATATGATGTCGGTAATGTTTTTCCAATCCCTTCAGGATATTGTCCTATTAAGTCTCTCTCTCTCTCTCTCTCTCTCTCTCTCTCTCTCTCTCTCTCTCTCTCTCTCTCTCTCTCTCTCTCTCTCTCTGTTCTATCTATATATCTATGTATCTACATACCTCTCTCTCAGCCTCCCTCCTAATCTCAACTTATCTTACTCTAACCTCTCCCCTTCTCCAAGCTCTCAACGCGTCTCTTTTGTCCTTCGTCCTTCGTTATTTGAACGTATGCGCACTCATCTCCTCTCCCTCACCCCTCCTCCCCTTGCTTTTGGATCATAATTGTATGATTAAATACTTGACTTCGTAATATTATTTTTTATTTACTTCATGATATATCAATGCTCTTTTTTTATCTTATTTTGGTGGCCGTATTCGAGTGTAAGACACAATTTCAACCAATTTTTTTAAACTACTATTCGTTCATGTTTGGTCATTTGCAATGCCACCACTGCTTTAAGTTTATTCTAGTCATATTTTTTTTTGCGTTTTTTAATGGCAGGCATAGTTACTGCCCTGGTTGTGTTTCAAGAAGAGTTATTGATATCCTAAAAATTTTACCACTTCCATACCACATAGCAATATTCCTGTTTCAAGTCTTTCAAGTCGAGAGTGAGCACCAAACAACTTCCTGCCTCATTAAGCTTGAAGTGAGTCATTAAATTAGCTCTCTTTACATACACTACTTGGTCCATGTTGTGCTAGAGTTAATAGAAGGACATTTCTGAGACAGAAAGGGCGTGATCACAGTGGCTTGAGGTTTGCGTGTAATCATTGCTCTTTTAACATTTTATCATGAGACGACTCCCTCTCACTTGCTTCGAGGATGTAGAAAGAAAATTAAAGCTTGTAATCAATAGCTGTAGCCTTTCATTTCCGCCCGATATGCGGGAATTTTTAAATAAAAATTGTAAAGCGCACGCATTTCAATATGGCTGATTGAATGCTGCAAGTACATCTATGATGCTGTTGCGTTAATGAGGAATTTATGTATGTAACAGTTAACTTCATGTAGAAAATAACACGCCCCCCTCCTTTTTTTTCTTGAAATCAAATTCCATGGATTATCTTTAAAATATAAAGCCACCATAATATTCCTCCTTGAACGTTTCTAGATTATAATGCACTTCATTCTAAGCTTTTCACGTACAGCATCGCATAAGCGTGGTAATGAAATTTAAGAATGACACGAAATCGTGCATAGCTTTTCCATGTGTTTGTTGTCAATGTCATTTCACCCTATGCGTCTCTGCAAGTCCAGTATTGCACAGTTGTAACAGGATGCACATTTTTTTTTCTGTAGGTTTCTTAGTCGAAGAATATATTTGAAGTAAAGGTCGTTTATAATCGATGTAATCATAGACGTGCTCTATTTTTTTAAGTCCAGGTCGAACATTAGTTCATCTAAATTTAGATGTAAAGTTTGAGTATTTCGCCCGAGAGTACTTCACTTGTCAGCGCTGGGATGCGACCAATTAACATTTAATTGCCATGTCGTTTTCTTATTGTTGTGCACCACATGTTACTTAAGTTATACAAATTAGTCCAAATGGCAAACACACGATTGAGAAACTACATTCTCGTCACTCAAAAACCAGTCCTCTAATCCTCGCTGCAAACGTATAAGAGGTTGTAAATTAACTTGGATCGGTCCACAATATCACTTGATAAAATAAACAGGTTTTCAACTCGATATTATCTTGGGCCAGCAGTGTGTCAAGATATTGCACCTGTAAATATTATAATTATATCTTTACATCTATCGCCAAAAATGAGAACAAAGAGGCAAGAAGATTGAAAAAAAAAAACAACAACCCTAAAATGCTCTGAATTGATGCTGCTTTTTTTTTTTTTTAAATAAAAGTACCTCAAAGCACTGGCAATCTTCTCACAAGAAAGGTATATTACAACATTGGACTGACCGGTGTATTTTTAAGCCTGACCTGTTACCTGGTAACGAGGATTGCGGTGGACAAAATGCGCTTTAAGCTTGTGTATGTGTGTGCCGACAATTAACTTGTCAGCTCAGAATGCGACGGTGACAGAGGGAGAGAAAGATAGGCGTCTTGGCACAGAAGGGTGAAAGTCAGTCATATCATGGTGGCTAACTTTGTTCGAATGTTGAATGTTGTGGAAAGACGGTAACCATTTTTGTCCACCTTTTTCTCAAATAAATTTCGTTTTCTCGTTTTTATTTTATTTTATTTTTTTGGTCAGTAATTATTATACTACTATAACAAAAGATGATTTTCTTCCTTCTAGTTTTGCATCCTTTAATTTTTTTTTCCTTGAGGCTGCTATAATTATGTGAAATTCTCATCATTGCCTGTTCTTCAAGCATCTCTTCAAATATAATCAAAAGACGCTCATGTGCACTCTTAAAATTATATGGAAAAGAAACATTTTTTAACCATTAGATTTGGGGGGGGGGGGGGGGAACTTTTCAATGCATCTATTGCTTACATTGTGCAGCTGAGAAGGTAAATAACTTTTCTTTATGTCTCTTACAAATGAATAACTTAACATACGTATTAATTATTCATTTGTTGGTTTAAGGCGATAACATTTGATATGTCTTGTTTTTAAAGGAGCCGTCTTGTAATTTTGTTAATGTTATTTAAAATGCCCCTCCCCCCTCGCCCGGCCCGGATGGTGAAGCAAGCTGCGATTGCTAAGTGTTTTGTGAACAATTCTAGCTAGTCTTTATATGCTTATTAACATTACAATTAATTATACTTATGATTACCGCAGTCCTATCAGTGGCAAGGTGTACCGTATAATACTGTGTAAAAAGTGTGTATAATCTTACAATTCATTTTATGTTTTATGTAAGTCATTTCCTTCAAATAACCCCTAATATTTTAAACTCTGCCTTAACCAATGTAAGAGCATTATCATTTAATAATACTCTTTGGCCGCTCCATAATAAATGCGTCCCTGCTTTACGTTTCTAACAGCAAGTGTTATAATTCAGTGGAATGGTCGAGGAAGAAAAGCATTATTTTGTCAAGTGATATTGTTTCAATGTCGTCCTGGGATCTTTGGAAAGTGTATACCTGTTTTGACTCGGTTCATGCAATAAAATGGTTGTCGAGAAATTAAAAACTAGACCGTTTTAGTAGTATGATACTGACCTTTGAAAGTTAGAAAGCTACCAACATTTCTCTATTCTCATCCCCTCCCCTCCCATTCCCCTTGTTTGTAAATGAAACCATGTAGAGCATTCTACTACGACATTGCTTGACATACGTGTACAAGTGATTCTACGTTACTCGACGGTGCAGCTGTTGTCGCATACCAGACTCGCGAATGCAGGCTTTGGCTGAATAATTAATCTCCCTTCCCATGAAACGCCATTTAGATCCATCCTACTGGGAAAGAGGAGGGCGCCCTCAGAGTCTGTGCAATTAGTCATTTTGATCCATATACCATAACTAGGACTTGAAGAGATCTAATTAGATTTTTACGGTGTTGGTTCGAATATACAGTAACCGCACAGTTGACTCTGGAATGCTATAACACAGATGGCATTTACACAATAGTTCGCTAGCTGCCATTCGTGTAACAAAAAGCACTTAGTGTACAATATAAAACAGAAAATGTCTGTTGATTTTGTTTCTATTTTCATGTAGTCTGTCATTGCAATTGAAAGAGAGGGAAAGGGTTGAGGAAGCAATTAGGAAAAATGTTAATAAGTGCTACAGTCCTGGCACTCAATAAACTTATGGCATAATTGTCAGTAGATACATTGTAAGACCGTAGAGCTATGTGAAGAAATGTTAAAGTCATTTTTTTTTTAAAGAAAATGCCTAACCGCTGCCCGGCTTCAGCGGCTGTGATAATAGTATCAATAGTCTTTAATTATTGCTTTTGCCATGCTGCATGCAGCGTACCCACGTCCAATTACAGAAAAGAAAATATGCAAATGATTTTAAAGTAGGAAAGTTTATTTGGGGAAACAAAAGTTTTCGTAAATTATGGTCGCCACAAGGAATGTTTCATTGATGATGAGTACTATTTTCACTGTAATACAAATGAACAAAGGATAATGAAACTTAACTAAACCACTCAGATCGTAAGTAATGAAATGTTAACCGGTCTCTCTCATTTCCGAGCCAATAAATTCTCCTCATTCACCTTGTTGCTGCTGGCTTAAGGTTAATTTTCAGATGATATCCTACCCAAAAGTAAGAATATCCCCCCTTTGACGCGCATGCCCGCAGGCGTCCTGTTGTTTCTTTGCGTTACCACCCTTTATTATTTTTGGCCAGCTTTCTTAATCGATCTGCCGAGTTCTGCTTGTTGACTTAAGTTGTGCCTTGGGGGGTGGGGGGGGGGGGGGGGTACGTCAAGCATACGGGTTGCCCCCTTCCTCTAGTCCATATCTAATTGCTGTTCACTGTACATTGCTGGAGCATGAACCCCCTCTACAATCTTCTGCAACCCCACACTGAACTCCGACCATGTTTGCTCCTTGAAGAGTTTATTTTTATGACGTCTCTTTAATCGAAACGGACATCACGTCTGATTTTTTTCCCAGTATTTATATGTATTAACTTGTAGAAAATTGTATAAAAGGCTATCATGCTGAGTATTCCTTAAGTGCCGGTACTTTATCGTAATACAAGCCACCATCATTGTTCTCGTCTTTCTTACTTTTTAGAAAGGATGATCCTTTGTGGATCTTAAAAAAGGGGGTTTGAGAGACATGGGTAATTAGAAAAGCAAAACTATAAATAGTGCTACTCTTATTACCTTAAAGCATAACGGCTATCAAATGATATGACCACTCAAATCCTTAACTCCAGCTATGCACACTGCCAAATTGTGTTGATTGCCTAGTGGGCATTTTCAATAGCAGTAATTTTTGCAACCAGCACCATCTAGGAACCAACACGGAATATTAAATGTTTTCCATTTCTGGTGCTTTTCATACAATATCTGAAGTCATTTTGTGTTGGCACAATACATTTTCAACGACTTTTTGTTTTGTTTTAGCATTTTAGTAAAAAAATAAAGCTTAGACTGATTTAGCATGACCTACTTCCATTTATAAATATTGCATCTTTGCACCCGAAAGTAGGTATTGTTTTTGAGCTTGGTAGACTTTTCAAGGCTCTATCAGTTAAATTCTTCCATTCTTCGTACTTAGTATTCTTCGTCCAACAGTCAAGACACCAACATTAACTTGTCCCTCTCCATTTTTTTAACTTGTAGGCTGCAAGATCAAAGACCTAAGAGCCCGCACCAACACGTACATCAAGACGCCCATGCGCACGCAATCCCCAGTGTTTGTAGTGACCGGCAAAGAGGAGGCTGTGCTTCATGTTATGGAAGAGATTCAAAACGCTGCTGAGCATTTTACTCACATTCGGGCCTCTCGCAATCAACATAAGGCATTAGGAAGCGGCCTTGGAGGCACCGGTGGCCTAGAAGCGAACAAGCCAGCCAGCCGCGAGGGAGATGTGATGATTCAGGTCACTGTGCCCTATCGAGTGGTGGGTCTGGTTGTGGGACTCAAAGGTCAAACTATCAAGGCCATCCAACAAGACACAGATACTTTCATCGTGACGCCAAACCGAGATAAAGCTCCAATATTTGAGATTCGTGGTCAACCAGAGAATGTCGAGCGCGCCAAGTCAATGATCCTGCGCCACATCGAAACTCGCACCCGTCACTGCCGCTTGCAAGACAGCACCAATCTGCCGGGTAATTGGGGCATGGATGAGACGACACGCGGGGGAAGTAGTGGGAGTACTGGAGGCATTGGAGATTTCTCTATGTTCCAGCATCACCACAGTGGAAGCAGCAGCAACAACGACAGCGTCGGCTCCGTCATTGGTCACAGTCATGGAAATATGTCACTAAGCAATGCCAATAGCAACTTCAACAGTAACCACTCCTTTACTAACGCTGGTGGGAGCTTGGGAAGCAGCCATTTCAGCCCAAGTTTTGCTGCATCGAATAGTCCTCCAGTCAATGGTAATTACGGCAGCTGGGGAGGGTACTCTGGGATGTTTGACCACCAAACTCAGCACAACAGCCAGCTTCAGCAGCAGCACCAGCAGCAAAACTCAGGTGGGTCTATGACAACCTGGAGTACTGCTACCACCGACTTTACTCCTTTGATTGGAAGCAATGGGATGAACAGTTCAAGTGATCCTGCTTCATTCTGCAACGGATCTCCTCATCAAGGAATTCACTCCTCCATGAGGTCCTCCCATCACAAAAATTTCCAGAGTATGGCAATGGGTAGCATGTCGTCATCTTCTAACAGCTCAGCAAGTATTTCCCCACCCCATGATTTTATCACCGAGGGACCCTATCCAAGTAGTCATCATGGCATGTCAATAGTACCATTCTGTCCTTCCGTGGGTACCAGCCCTCCACTTCATGGGTTACTTCCTGAAAGTGCTGCTGAAGCCGGAGATTTCTCCAATTTTCCCCTCCTTTCAGCTGGCTCCTCATCTCCTGGCTCTACAAAGGGAAGCCTTGTTCTTGGCAACTTGTTCAGATCCTCCAATAGTGGTGCGTCATCTAATGGAGGTCTGCCCATGATGGGCAGCAGCAGTGGCAGCACCAACAGCAGCAGCAATAGCACTGCTAGTCCCACAAGCACTGATGGGTTCCACAGGGGAGAAGACCACCTAAATGTCTTTACAGGTGCTGGTTTTGCTGCCGGAGGACCATCTTCTACAACCCCAGCTCCAGTAAATTCACTTGGCGCCTCTTCATCTCCTAATTCTTCTTCATCCTCTTCCTATCCACTAGTAGCAGATACCACTATGTTTTCTGGTGCTAGTGGAAGTGGAATTCAGTTGATGCTTCGTGATTCCTCAGGTGGCACTGATGGTGGAAGTGGAGGCTGCAACCGTTTTCTTAATGGTGAGTCTAGTCCAACAAGCAAAGCGTCTCCATCCACTATGAACGAGGGACCGTGTTCTCAAGGTTCTCCGACCCCTAGGCTCTGCCGAGTGTGCGAGGAGGCAGAAGTTGTAGCAGCTTTGGTTCCATGTGGCCATAATCTCTTTTGCATGGAATGTGCAGAGATGATCACAAACAGGCCCTCAGAAGATGATCGCAAATGTCCAGTCTGCAAGGAAAGTGCAGCAGGTGTTCTCCGCATCAGAGCTTGAAACTGCTTTTTTGAAAAGGTGACATTATCTAAACATTGCCTGATTTTGAGTACGAGAATTTTTGCTTCCATTGATTAGAATCTGAGAAGGGCACTCGTATCAGTGTAGAACATTGTTGCATTGATGAGAATGTTGTTCAAGGAAATATAATATAGTCCAGTGATAAGAATTTTTCAAAAGCACAGAACATTCAATTCATATTTAGTGACCAGAAAATTAAATATATTTATCAAATAACAAAGATTTAATATACTTGATATGAAGCTATGCCTATTAAAGATTTAGACTATATGAAAGTATATATATCTTTTTTAAAAGTTAGAGTTCTTACAAAGTTGTTGAAAGTGAACACAAAGTTATGCCATACGAGGCCGTGAGAGACATTTTTATAGTTAGACAAAAGCATTTTCATATTTCTTGCAGGGGATAACTGCAAGGCATCGCAAGGTTTTATCGCTTCAACATTATATAACTTCACAGTTGTATTTTAGGAATGAAAAAAATTTTGAAATAATGTGACATGTTTTGAAAATATGATTAATGGTTATTTTTTACAAGAACAATTTAAATCCTTATTGGGGGTGAAGATGGGTTTTAGAAAATATATAATGTGCTTGAACATTTTTATGTAAATACATTGATATATGTTTGAGAAAATGACACTTGATATCAGACAGCCTTTATTAAAATGAAAACATTATCATGCTATGCAGAATAGATCAGGGTTTATGTTATTTTTTCTGTTTTTTTTTTTTTTTATTGTTACCTTAGCCTACATTCAATATTATAAGTACTAAGCCACATGTAAATTTATTAATGAAAAATATGTATGAATGTGTATGTAAGATTAGTTTCATTAGATGTAATATGAAATGTTTATCAAGATAGTTTATAAAGCTTTGGTGACATTTCACCGAAAGCATTACAAACATAATCATGTTTGCCTTTATACATGTGTAGCATTAATATTTACCACTTTAATGTTGTGTGCTAATGATATTCATAGATTAATATCGGCTTTTGAATGTTGTTCTAGAAAATATTTAACATCAAAAGAAAAAAAATTATCCAGATATGCCTATTGGCTTGTAGGGCTTCCTCCCACACTAAATGTAAATAAATCTGTTACCATGCACAAACCCCCTACCATACCTGAAGCAAGTAAAGCTTTGTTGTGGGAATACTTTGTTTTCAAATTATACAATGGAAATTCGATACTTTCAAATGGAAAGCTTATATATTGAGAATTTAAAATTTGGGTCTTACTTCAAGATTCCCTTGCTCTGTCTTCATATTCTTGTCTTCCCCTTACAAGGCTCTGAAGAGGTATAAGGGTTGTCAGCATACTAAAACTATTTCTAGCTACAACTATCGTGTTCTTTGAATTGGAAATCCACGCTATGGGCAATTTTTTTCTCATTTTTTTTTTGACAAACATCTGTCCATGTATCTTGCCGGTTGCTCTGGCCGAAGATGTATTTTCCATTAACCCGTTCTATTTCCTTTTACTTTCTGTAAAACGAGATGGTTAAGAAATGCTATATTTGTTGCAGCTCTGCTCTTGGAATGAAATGTAATTGGTCATTGTTGCATTAACCTTTCGTCATAGTGTAGAGAATTCTTTGCCATTTAGCCATGCAGATTGCGAAGGTTCCTTATCAACATTTACCTCTCACATTTCGGTTACATATATATTATAACTAGCAGAAGCCAAGGGAAATTCAGAGATGCTTAAAAACTTCATTGCCAATCAAAAATTTATGGATAATTAATCCAACCCCTCCCCCCACACACACACCAACCTTCCACTGCCACTTCCCATTATATTCTATACAGCTTTCTTCATACTCAATGTCTCTCACTTTCCCTTGCCCTCCACTCCCTCCTTTTCATAAATGTATAACTTTTTCATTCCAATGACACAGCTCAGCAGCCTGGCTGAAAGAAATGTACTTTACCACAAAGACTTAAAAGATAAACAATCAAAGTTTATTATGCAAAAGTTTTATTTTCATAAATGATTTTTATATTTTCTTAAAGCCTGCTTTAAAATATGAACAAAAAAGTTACAATGAAGAATTATTAAATCTATATCCAGTATAAACGTAAGTTTGCTCATTTTACAGCATAATGCTTTACAGTGTGTCTTTTATTTACCTGCAACAGAGTGTTAAGTAACAATGGATTTACTGATTGGTTGCCTGTGTGGGTATGCAGTGTTTGGTATGACACACACGCAATCACCCGCATAAAAAAGATGCATCTATTAAAGGGATCAAGCTATTGTTGCCCAAAGATCTGATTATATATATATATATATATACATATATAAATATCTATATTACATCTATTTTTTCATTGTTTGATATTTCCTAATTCAATGTTTTAAAGAATGTATGCCAATTCACACATGTAACTTAAACACAAGAAATAGAAATCCCTCAGATATTTATAAGTATGATGTATTTGAATATAATCTAAATATATAAGATGAATACTATGCCGCCTTTTACCTAGTAAGAGATAAATTTCAAAATATTTTATGCATCAGTAGCAATTTTTTTCTCTTTTCTTTGTCATGATGCCTTTAATCTAAAAGAATTAAGTTTAATTTTTCCTCTCCCTCTCCTACTCACCCAATCTTTAATCCACACTTGCACACAAAGACACCCTCTCTTTCTCATATATCTCATTTTACTCTGTCCCTTGCTTTCTGTCCCCACAACTCTTTCTCCCTCCATTCCTCTCTACCTTGCTCTTTTTACACTTCTTTCCCTCATTCCCCTCTCCCACAATCTCTTTCTCTCTCTCAATTTATTCTTCTTAGAGTTTTCTTGCATTCAAGAAAGTCCACTATGGCATCTTCTTTCTTTTTCCATTTGAATTTTTGTCTTCATGTAGAATTCACACACCATATACATGCATTTTTCATCCACGGAACATGTCATCACTAATTTAGTTTACAGACTTATTATTAAAAGAATATTTAACTTCTTTTATATGGCATGAGATAGTCATTGATGTCGACTTTGTTACCACCATTCAGACAACCACTGAGTATCAAAAGAGAAAAAGTAATCTATAGTTATATTGTGTGTTGGACTTTCATATTCGATGTAATATAATTATATATTTATGAAAAATAATTATTTAAACTAATATATGTGTAATAATGATGTTTGGATTTTCTATGCTGATTCCATTTTGTTTTGATTTGTTATAAGCCTAGTCGCCCCAGGCATTTCCCTATAATACTACCTGCTACAAATTTAATTTTTGCTAACTTATATCCTTTACATGGCGTCATTTTTTTTCCCCTCAAAGGTAATGATTTTGTGCTTATCCTCAAGCAAACTAAGATGATTTTTTTTAATGCAAGCCTTTTTTTTCTGGAATTCAAATGGAGCATGAGGCCAACATTAGTAGTTTTGAAGGTCACATTATTTAGGATTAATTGACTTTTTGGAAGGAGGTGGGAGAGATTTGTCAAAATGGCATCATATTTAAATATGGAACTATATGGTTTTTTGGGGGAAATTTTTTTTTTCAAACTGACTGCACATGCATATTTTATGGTCATGACCAAGGGAATTATTAAAACTGCAAGTCTTGTAATCATTGAATTGAAATGAATGAAAGAGAATAGCTTTATTTAATTTGAAATGGTTTTGAGACTTATGTCATTTTTTTTTATTTTTTTTTTCAATTTTAATTTGCAACTGACTTATATATACTTAGTTATAACATAGCTTTATTCATTGCTTCAAAGTATGAAAAGGAGATTAGACCATTTAATTATAAATCTCTCATTAATTTTTGGTTATTGATGGGCTTTAAGTTAACTTTTTAAAAATATATTTAGTTTGGAATAACACACATGTGTGCGTATTATTCCTGGCTTGTCTATTCGATGATAATTCTATAATAATGGTTATATTTTTTGCAGTGATTTTAGGCAAACTTTTAATTTAAAACATCTTATTGAGGTTTTAGGCATTCTGATTTATTACTAACCCTTTCTTCAGGGCTTTTTAATTTCTTTATTCTGTTTGTTTTTTTTGCAGTTATTATTTTTAGCATAATCAGTGTGGAGGCATAATTTATTATTCGATTATATTCTTTAAAGTGTGTCATGTCAAAAAAAGTCAGGCCCCACTGTATTGCATCTTGCATGTGCCTTGTGGACATGGCAGTATTTTTTTAATCTTTAAAACTACCTGTCTAAATTTTGATTAGCTTAAAAAAATGAATATCAATTAACAAGTCCATCGAGACCAGTTACTTCTACTGACATCCTGTCAATCTGACAAGACTCTTGTCATTAAACTTGGCAGTGAAATCATCTCTTCTAGAATTCAGATACTGTTTTTCTTCTGCCAAACTGAAAAAAAAAATACTTTAGTATTATATGTACTTACACCAAACCTTGCAGTTTAAAAGAGTATGTTGCTTCCAAAATTATTCACTTAATAACTCCCTACAGGCCATTATTTTACATGATTATAATCATTGATTTTTTTTTTTTTAATTTTTTTCCTTCTGTGGATGAAGCAGTGTTTCAGTTGTAACACGCTCAATGATGTTCTTGATAGAGGCAAAATTTAAGTGAAGGTGTAGGTATTCTGTATGCAACTTATTTCTTAAATTTATTATTCAAGTTGTTTTTTGTTGAGCAAAGTTTTTGCCTTAGAATTGCTTAGCCATGCTTTTCAATACTAAATGTGATTAATACCCTTGGCACAGGGATATGCTGTTTGTATTTTGTTTAATCATTTCAAGGGCAGTGTCTTTCAATGTTTGAAAAATATGTATTAAACACAATTCATGGACTGGTATAGAACTCGTATTTGTAAAAGTCAAAGGCACCACTCTGCAATGAAAAGAATAAATCAATACACACTTTCTAATGTCACAGTGAATTCAATGTGTTTTATATTTCATATATGAATTCAATAAGTAGAGCAGGAGATAAAGGGATATCTTGGAAGACCTTGATTCATTTTATATTCATTTCAGACTTCATGCTGGAACTTACCAATAAGCCATTCGAGTAAGTGAAATAGATTATAAAATTATTGTTCATAAAACCTAACACGCTGTTTCTTTCATCTTGCCAAGATCTGGAGGGAGAAATCTAACATGGTTAGTTTCTTAGAGCTGATACAACGATGTGTGGATATGTGTGTTTTTGCCCCTCATTGTATTGCTTTATTAACATTTCACTATGTTTATGAAAAAAAAAGAAGGATCCTGGCCTTTTCCTCCCGTCTGTTATAGAGCTGTGTTGGTTAAAACTAAATTAGTATTGCTATTCTGTTGAAAATGATTAGTTTCACATTATGACATTTCTATTTATGAAAAGCAATTTAATGGTAAGATATTGCCATATCAAAACTGCTGTATAATAATCTTAATAAGCTTGTCTTGTAACCAGATAGTCCGCAGTCGATGGTTTAGTACTAAGGTCGTTTTTGACAGCAATGCTTTTATGGTATTAAATTGATCTCAAAATGGTTTGCACTCTTGGTACATTTAAACGACAGAAACAAAATTAAAGAAACTTTTTTAAGGCAAGAAGAACTTTTTTTTTAATAGAAAAAGGAAATGATGATGCCTAGTGTTAAAAGCATCACATATGTATTCTTAGAGCTGATATCCATGAACATCATTGTTGGTTTTTTTTGTTCTTTTGGTTCCCTTACTGCTTGGACAAGAAGTCCAGTGGTGACACTTTTGCTTTTCTTTTTTTTAATCTATCAAGTTCAGGCATGCATGAATTGCTGTCTGTTGTTTTTCTTTCGTGTATTATCATTTACACAGCTACAAAACACTTTTTTTTAATTCATTCACTCTTCATAGCTGCTTGTCTAGTTCTTGAGATTGTTATATTTATTGGGATTTCACAGTTTGGTTTGTGTACTTTCATTGTCTGGCTTATTGCTTTTTCACCAAAAATATATAAACAATAATGAAAATACTCAGTTCAGCAATAATGATACTTGTTATATACCCTTTTTTTCCCTTAAAGTACCCACCGTGTTAGAGAAACACACCACAGTTTTTTTGTTACTGCCTTATATCAAAGTTGAACCACAAGAGCATTTGTACATCTGGCTTATCTGCTTTATTAGCAAATTTATATTGGAGATACTGTAACAAAACTTTCTGAAGTAAAAGAACAAAAAAAAGTTTTCTCGACTGAAGCCACGAATTGAAAAAAAAAAATATTCATTTTTTCACGTCAAAGAAACTGCATGTGGTGTCGTTTTTACACCTTCAAGGTCTTTTTTTTTTTTTTGACTTTTTCAAAGTTCTTACATTATTTATCGTTTTTTCCTTTGGATTTTTTTTTACATTAAAAGTCAAACTTAATGAAAGTGACAAATTTTCTCTCATAGATGTCAATTTTTGGGTTAAATTTATTTTTTAAAGGGAGAGAATTTCAATAGGTTTTAGTCTAGTCTGCTTCTATATTATAGTCAGACCTTTTGCAAGATTCATACTCTATATAAAGACATGTTCTAGTAAGTCAGATGTTTTACTAAAAAAATCAATAGTTTTAATTTGGTGAATTATTGCATTGTTGACCATGCGGTCAAAGAATTATATAGATATATTAAATCAAATGAATATATGTTATGTTCAAAATTTTCTTTTTTTTCTTTTTTTTTTTTTGCATTTGAATAAAAGTTGATGTCAAAATTAATTTATATTCATTAAATTTTTTTTCCTATACAGATTAACATGGCTTAACTTTCACTGGGCTCCGTCCGCCTGTCTCTCTGTCTGTCTGTCTGTCTGTTTCTCTCTCTCTCTCTCTCTCTCTCTCTCTCTCTCTCTCTCTCTCTCTCTCTCTCTCTCTCTCTCTCTTATCCTGTTCTTTTATTTTTTTTTTATTCCTCTTCTCGGAATCATTTTGCTTGATAATGCGTTGATTGACTCCTTGTTTCTCTTTTCCGTTCGATTTGATTTGCGCGTGAGTCACTCGAGATTTCCTCTCTCAATATAATCAGATTTCTTATTACATTGAAAGTAAAGCTTTGAAAAATTCCCTCGAAACTTTTGTGTGAATAATCATTTTCCACTGAAATAGTTTCAAACAAACCTCAGCCAAAAAGACTTTGCAAATATAGGAGAACTTAACTCATGAACTCCCCAAAAAATTGAGAAAGGACTTCAACTAGTGTTACAGATGGTTGAATATGCAATAGTGATTTATTTAAAAAAAAATAAAACAAGCAAAAAAAAAAATGGGGGGGGTTAAACGGCAATTATTTTCTCTACTTTAGAGTTCTTTATCTCAACCCCCCACCCCCAGAAAAAAAAAAAAATAAAAACCAATGGATTCTGTTAGTGGTATATGGATCTCATCAAAAGCCCCAGCGAGCTGTCGGTGCAAGATGTGTGAATTTCTTTGAAAATAATTTGTGGAAGCCTGACCCACAGAGAGAGAGAGAGAGAGAGAGAGAGAGAGAGAGAGAGAGAGAGAGAGAGAGAGAGAGAGGGAGAGAGAGAGGGAGGAGGTTAATCATTAAAAACCTGAAAACAATGTGAATGTCACGATTTATCGCCTCAGTTCCGCAGAAAATTATTACATCAACATGATCAAATAGTGAGTTATATTTAAAATACATGATACTTTTTTTAAAACGAGAATATCCTACAGTATTTAACCTTTTTAATGGTCTTGAAGCACTCTTACCCTAAAGGGATGATGAAATAATTACAGATGTTGAGAACAAGTGACTAAGCTTTGGCTAAAGTTCTGTAAGTACTTTTTCTTCCAGTAGTTCTTTGGTGTTTTGCGGTACAAAAGAAAAAAGCTCCAGTTTTCGGAAATTCGCAGAACGATAGATTTCATGAGAGATGCTTTTCAAATGGCTTTTTTGAATTAAAATGATACAGGGCTGAATATTGAAGCTTTACGCTGAGTTCGCATGCTCGAATTTTTTTAAAGAAAGATTCAAAATCATCTGGATACTTTCCCTCCCATTCTTCGCGTACCAAGTAATAACAATGGGCACCCAAATGTTTCTAACTTTAAGTTTTATAGAAAAAAGACGTTAAATGATCCATAATTAAATTTCAAACTAGATGTCAGTAACAAAAAGATTTAGTGATGACGGAGCAGCTGAAGATACATCCTCAATACTTTCCGCATGTCGTATCCATGGGCGCAAAATTATGAACCGGTTGAAGAAGCACGCATGATGAGTGTAATGAAATTCGAACACCAACCAGACCGACTATGGGCAGCTTAGGTCGTCAGCAACAGCTGCTGCTACAGAGGTCAATTGATAGCTGCACCGCTAAACCGAAACTAAAGACTTGTCTGCTAAGATAGAATATCATCCGAACGTTGATTCCTACGTGTTCTGTACATTTTCTACAAAACTTTTGGCAAGGAACCACCCAGGCCTGCAGCTGAAAAATATTTTGTGTGCATCAAAGCTGCATTTTTTTCAGTTTCTTTACTTCATACTATTTTGTGCTTTTGAATACTGCTATGAATTATGCAACTTTGTCATAGATTCGAGAAACTGCAAAATTAACAACTAAGGAAGGAGAACATATAAATCGATGGATAGACGGAATGGTTGCACTAAAAGGAGAGAGATATGCAGTTAGAGACAGCTGTAAAAAAGGAAGCTGATGACAATGATAATGATTACGAGGGCGAGTTTAGCAAGAGATAGGTTAGGCGCGCGATCTTTTAGAACAAGAGATAGGTATCAGAATGGCGATGACGGAGATATTTTGACAAAGATGCTTGATCTATAGAAACTACAGTAGGGGAGGGCATGATCGACTGGTTGATTCATTCATTTATTATTTTTCAAGTTGATAAACTTGAACATTAAGGATGATAATTAAATGAAGCATTAGTCTTTTTTATGGGCAGGCATTATCCTGACGCCGCCATAGTCATGCAGTCCACAGTAATAGCAGCTGCAACCTCATTCTATTCAACAGTGCTCATTAATTTTAATTATCTGTTTAAAAGTTAAGATAAACATTTACTACTCGCGATATCCTGGTATTATTATATTTTCTCGATAAACCAGTATATTTGTTTCTGTTAAGCGAAGTAGGCTACGCTTAAATCTGCATTTACATTGTCCAGTAAACATTCTCCGAAATACAGTCATCTTGTGGTTGCTCTAATCATCCACATTTAAATATTTTTTTTTAAACTGCCCTTGTCTTTTTTTTTTAATCTGGACCTACTATGATTTCTGTTTTGCTATTTAAAATACAGAGATAACAGCACTTATCTATTGAACGATGCTTTGCTTCTAGTCAAACCGTTTAAAGTGTACAATTTTTATTTGGAGTTTTCTAATATGACCCAAACAAATGAAAATGCAACAAAACAAAACAAAACAAAAAAAAAAGGAGGAAAGAAGGAAAAACTTTTATAAACCATCTTAACTTTTTTTATTTGCTTTTCCCTGTGGGCAGGTCTAATCATTAATTCTAATTCAGCGCTTATGATGATATACAATTTCTGTCTACTAAGCATGTAAGTGTCACTGTTATTAGTGTTAATACTTGAGGATGATGGGATTTATCGCAGCGTTTACAGAGAGTCACGTGTTGCGCGATGACCGCTATCCAGATTTAATCCTCTTTGCAGTCCACAAGCTTTGGAGGCTATGGCTGGGGAAATCGATGGAAACCCTTTGGCACCCTCAGCCCCTTGGAGCGGTAGTGCAGTGAGTAGTGTTGCCGAGGTAGGTCGAGAGGACAGAAGTTATAATTCAGATAAGATTTCCCTCCATCATCCTTTCTCTCTCTCTCTCTCTCTCTCTCTCTCTCTCTCTCTCTCTCTCTCTCTCTCTCTCTCTCTCTCTCTCTCTCTCTCTCTCTTTCTCTCTCTCTACTCTTCACAACTCTGTGTCTTTCTCTCGGAATATCCCTCTTTCTCAGGCCCTCTCTTTATACACATTAGGGTATCTGTTTCTATCTTATCTGTCTGTCTTTCTGTTTGCACTTTTCTTCCTCCTTATCCGTGTTATTTTCTTCATCTCTCCTTCAATTGACCCCTTTTATTAGTCATCTTTCATATAAGAGCCTTATGTATGATCTTGTTTGTGGGATATGTTGTTATAAGTAAATAAAAAAAAGAGGACTGTAAAGCACATGATTGATCAGTTGTTGGAAAAAAAAACAAATCCACTATAATCTAGTGATGTCAAGCTTTTCCCAGCTTATCAACAACCTTTATGAAGTATATTCTAGCTGAAAAGATGAGGCCCTATATGTACACAATCAACTGACAGCAGTAGCGGTCGCGTGTTTTCCGTGAATGGCGGATGATTTCTATGGGCGACTTGGAGGGAATTCTACCTCGTCCCCCAAAACTACTGAGACTCAGTCGCCAAACGAGGGAAAAAAAAAAGAGAAAAAGAAAATCAGCCGGTAGAGCACTGGGCTCACAATGAAGAGGCCTCGGGTTCGATTCCTAATTGGGCTATCTAGTACTAGTAGTAGCAGAATGTCCTACCATCTAACCATTTTGCTTTCCTCTGCTCTAGGCCTACATCGCTATACCTTACCTAAGAATAGAATTTACATCTGACTTTTCTCTCCGTCTGATTTCATGCTTCGATCTATACCACGTAGGTATTTGCTTACCTTTCTTGTGGAAACGTAGTTTGTTTTCTGTCTGGCTCCGTTTTTAGGCGTCAGTATATTATGTCTGTAGCACAGACTCAGCATTTGACTAGAGAGGCTTTCTGAGAATTTTAAGTGGTAAATAGCGATGATGGATTGCGTTTGATTTTGTGTTTTATTTACCATTTTGTCGTTCATCATTCCCTTTACCAGAAATATTATTTTCCACCTGTCTGTTTAACGATCTTTCTGTTATTTCGTTCTATGCCTGTCTATTTGTGGTTTTCTTTTGTTTTTCTAAATCTACCTTTTTTCGCATCTTCATGTTTATGTTTATGTCTATTTAATTGTTATATATAAATAATTATGATTCTTTCTTTAGCGCGTATAGGCGAAGGGGATAGAATCTTCTCTTGAAGGATTCCGGTTTTTAATTGTTTGTGGTTTGAAGAGAAACACAACTCTACAGACTAATAAAAAGTGATACATCAATTTTCATTAAGGTAAGGTTATAGCAATTTATCGAAGCATAATCTTTGCATGGGCAACTCTATGTCTGAGTTTTATGTTAATGTAAGATAAATCTGCTTTCAGTTAAACCTGGGTGTAAACTTAGATCGAGATTGAATAAAATGGACAGTTTCGATCTATATTAATTTTAGACATAAGCAGACTTAAATTTGATCACAGAATCGCAGGAATTGTAAAATTAAAGTTTGTGTTAGTGTTGGTTTAGGGTTTGAGTTAATCTCTTGAGGACTAAGATAACATAAAAATGTTTTTAAGATCCTAAATTAATCTCATTTATTCTAGATCTAGATTAATTAGTCTCGGGTTAGGGTTGGGGTTTGGAAAAATCCACTTGACACAGTCATGTATTTTAAACTTAAAGTCGCTTTTTATTTTTATGCTCGGAGGCTGCCTAGCCTGGAATTCAGGTGTCCTCCGTCTAGCTAGAGGCTACCTAGCCTCTTCATTCTTGAAAACGAGCTGAACCTGATGTTCCATCGACTCCAATTAAAACAGTCGCGGCTGCGATGAATGCTTCGGTCATGTTATTATAATTACATTAGTTTAATGTTAGAATGGCTCCAAACTTTTTTTCTTGAGGTCATGTGCAATTATTAACAAAATAATTATATTTCCAATAATTTCGATTATCGTTTTCTAATTTGCCGAAATGGTGACTAATTTTTTTCAGCCAAAGTTGGACCAAGAATGTTAAAGACAGAGATATGCTTATTATCACATCCTTAATCAACTGCATAGAGTATAAAAGCTATACGAACAATAAAGCATGAGTCTTGTGTTGTTTTGTTTGATTATTGAATGATATAAGCCGCTGACATTAATTGATATTATTCTAATTAATAAGCCAGCGCACGGCCTACATGATTACCACATCTCGAATTCGTCACTTTATCATTGCCAATAACAGTGTATTGAAAAATAGTGATTAGAAACAAAGAAGATGAAAAACGACTGAAAGATACATGACAATGCGAAGATTGCCTGTTTTCATAATGTTTTTTTGAAAACTTATTCTAGTGTTACCATTCGAAGCTGTTCTTTCTGTGAGTGCGACTGCACTGAAAAGGTAAAACAGTCACAGTATTTAAATATGCCTTTATACTTAAAACTTTTTCTTTCTTCAGAATGTTAGACTACTGATTGTTTGAGGTTACTTAAAATTGAATATCGTTGTATAGAGCTTGTTGAATTGTTGCGAAGCATAGTAAAGAAGACAAAAAATATGTATAGAGCTGCTCTATAATTTACAAAACGTATACCCAGCACGTGAGCGTTCGGCTTTACGCCTTCATCAGACACAAAAACAAGACCAAGAATCAACACACACAGATTCACGTGCAGAATGTTTAAACGATACTGAAGGAAGACAAAATTAAAACAGGTAGTTATAAAAATCAATGTGCAGAAAAGAAATAAAAAACACTACCTGACGTATCCCACTAGGGTTTAATATAGATAAATAGATCGATAGATTGATAGATAGATAGATAGATAGATAGATAGATAGATAGATAGAATAAGTAGGCCCTATCAAGAATAAAATATTGTTATATAAAAATATACTAACAAACATAAAAATTCACGAATATTAGATACAATAAGGAAAAAGAAATAAGTAAATTACTGAATATGAAATAAAAAATATTAAAGAAATAAGTAAATAAATTAACACGTTTATCAAATAAATCAAAAAGCATAAAATGTAGAATAAGAGAATGAAAGATAGAGAATGAGAGAAAGAGAGAGAGGAAGAGATGCAGAGACAGAGAGACAGAGCAGAGAAAGAGTGAAGGAGGGGGAGAGAAAGGGTAGTTCAGCAGACAGTGATAGATAACGAGAAATAAAAGAAGCATACAGATGCACAGAAAGATAGAAAAAGATATGAATTGCCTTTTTTATCTACTGCAATATTAAGACTAATACTGTAATAGAGATGAAATTTTCAAATAAACATTATCTAGATCAAGGATTTTACAACAACAACAACAACAACAACAACAACAACAACAACAACAAAAGGAAATTGAAATAGTAGGATGTTAAACAATGGAACAGAGAAGATATTAATAATCTAAGAGTGGCTGTAAATAATAATTTATGAACAAAGAATTTTGTCTCAGCTCCACTGATGCATTGAGGCAAAAGATGAACTTTCACTTCTGTATAGAGACGGTGCATTCGGATGTAGATCTATCTAGTCATGCTTTTATTAAACAATCATCAATTTTGGATGAAAGACGAACATAATGTCACTAAAACTGATCAAGCTTTTTCACAGGCCTCTCAATTATTTTGATATCGTAGTGTGATCGTAATTATGTTTGATAAAAAAAGTCTTTAATTATAATTACATTATTGTGAAGGTTTTTCAAGTCGAACATAATTATTCATACATTGCTGTGAGTGCTTTAGACGTCGTCGAGTATTCTCCTAAGAGCTTTATTAGTTTTATTTTCATTAAGTTGAAAATGGCTTGCATGCTTTAACATTTCATTTATTGACTCGTTAGAATCATAATGAATAAATTTACATTCATCATCCTTGTAAAGAATGGTTTTATAGTCACTTATGTTTTAATTAAGTGTAAACACATATTACATGATAATAAGAGAGAATAAAAACTGGCAAAGAGTGCCATAATATTATATACACATAATATGATTGCATCAGAGAGAGAGAGAGAGAGAGAGAGAGAGAGAGAGAGAGAGAGAGAGAGAGAGAGAGAGAGAGAGAGAGAGAGAGAGAGAGAGAGAGGAGCAGAAGGACTGACAAACAGACATTTTAGACGGACAGAGACAGAGGCAACAGGTAGTTAGATAGAATGAGATACAAGACAAGGGCAAAGAGGCAGATTGTAAAACATACACTGAGACTGACATATATAAAATATATTAGTGCTCTTACATTTTGCGCTCTTTTTCTTTTAAACATTTTTTTTATCTTTTCCACGAATACGGCATGTAGTTTTGAACTGTGCATAACGTTATTTACCGTAATAGCTTTAGATATTTAACGTTCTCAGTCACTCTAAGTCTTAAATGGGAACAATAATGAAACGGTCGTACCTGTCAAACTGAAGACTTTGAATTGCTGATTGTCAACTCTGAGAAACAAAACATTACGGATCCCGATTGTTTTATTTTCATTTTCTTTAGTGTTACTGTTTCTCCCTGTCTTGCGTCGCATGCCTTATTATAGCTAGCATACAACTTAATACGTTTTCGTTTAAATGTAAGAATTCTAATTTTGAAATCAACCTGTCTGATAATTTTTTTCACACCTTGCACCATGTAATCAATATCGTTTGAAAATGTCAAATAGAATCCATTATCTACAGTTACGGAAACGGTTTTTTTATATAAATGAAGGAAGTATGTACCACAAAATAGTGGGATGTCGAGCTAAAAAAAAAATGCAAAAGCAAATCTTTTTTCTATGCGCGTTTTCTACATATATTATATAACAGAAATTTTTACCGTTCAACTAAACGCAAAAGAAAACTGAGTTTACTACAAATCTACGCGAAAAATTTTAGCGACTGAGAATGAGAATCGTGCAAGGTGGCGACAACTGTGTTTGATCTGAGACTAACACACATTCTCTAACTGTCATGAAGATTTATGTGGAGGGAGTTCGACCTTTCAATAGGAAGCAACAGTCATTATGCCATGCCTCCTTTACAAACACCTAACTATTGATTCTGAGAAATCTATTGTTTTCAATGCGTTTTGTACAATGTAATGAATCAGAATATGATACAGCTTGTCTCGTAACACATACTTCAGATCTGATTAATTGAGAATTTTGACACTATGGTTTCGTTTGATCTAATTTTTCTATTGTTCGAGAGATACTTCCAATTTTCTATTCATTGATCCCTTAAATGGGTTACATTAAAACAAAGATATTCTCGATTATGCAAGCTTTTACAAACATAGCAAAATAAAACTAAGTATAAATCAACAGGCCACTCTTTTTTTTTTTTTTTTTGAAATTTTCGAAACCGCATATTCGTTTGTATCTGCAAAATTCTAAGCGTTAATCTCAATACACTATACTTAACTCTTGATATTGTACAGGTTACTGATATGAAATTTTCGAAATCAGGTAACATTCTGAGTGCTGCTGATACTGTGTTTGGTGTATTGAAGAAAAAAAAAAGTTTTCCAATCTTCGAGGCGTGATGTTCCTAGTTTCTCACTTTAAAACTAACCTCTGTCTCTTTTTCCATGCCGCCTTTCCCCTCTTTCTATCTCTCTTTTCCGCTCTATTTCTTTTTCCTTCGCTATCTCTCTTTCTCTCTCTCTCTCTCTCTCTCTCTCTCTCAATTTGTCACTCTGAATCTTTCCATTTCTCTACTTATAAAGACGTGCGTAAGGACATGGGATGAGAAATAGAGAACAAAAAATATAGAATAGCAGCTGTATTCAACTGCATTTTTTTTTAAATGCACAATTATGGAATTATTATCAACTTTAGCTTTTGGAAGAAATGATCTGTACTTTTCCCTATGCATCATTCTTAATTTACATTCACGGCAGACCCTCTCTTATTATTTAAAAAAAAACCGCTATCGAAAATGACAACTAATACCTTTAAATATAATGTCAATCGCTTGAAAATCTTATCCTTAACAATTCATTGAAACCGTTATTCATTAAAATACTATGACAGAATCATTATGGCAAATCGAACGAATGAAGCACAAAGGAGAAAACTACAAAGAAACATCAGAGGACTTGTTACCTTTCACTTTCTCCTTCTTTCTTTTAATCTAGCTAACAAGCTAGCTACTTTTTTTTTTCAAATCGTTTTCTATTTCTCATCACCCAATTTCTTTCTCACAGCCACTCTTTCGCGTACACATAGTCCTATTTCTATCTTTCTATCCACCGCTCTGTCTGATTGTCTGTTCTATAATTTTTACTTTGTCAAGTTGTCTATCTCTTTCTTTCACACTTCATGCCTAGTCTCTCGATGTTGCTCTCTGCTATACTTGTCTTTTCATTCCTATTTTTTTTTTTTTTTTTTCAGGAACCCTTTCTCTCTCCCCCAATACTAGCCAGCTCTCCTAACCGCGCCGAGATGCTCGCTGGAAACTGATAAGAAACAATTTGGTTGAAAGATGTGCATGCAAGTTTTTTTTTTCCCCCCTTAATTCTATATAGTTTGCGTAGATTGTTATCTGTACAAAATCAATACGTCATCGCAGGTCAGTTACACGAGATTATTTGCACACGCCTTGCCTAAGCTAACAATCCTAAGAGTTGTGAGCAAATAACATTGCTGTAAAGCAGTAAAATTGTTTACGGAGCAGATAAGATTCAGTTAGATGCAACATTTAAAAAAGTGGAATAATTAGACTATTTGGCACGCGAGAAGTAAGAAAAAATATTCTAGGGATCAATTTTTTTTTTAAATTTAGGGATGGGGAAAAAGAGAAAAGAAAGATAGAGTGAACCGCGGAAAGAGATTTGATAAATAAATGTTTTATTTGATTATGGACACTTCTCAACACAACCGTTCTCATATCAAACCTGTTTTGAAGACAATCGAGAGGGAAATAATTAGAAGAAACCAAAAATATAAATAAATTAATTAAAAATGATGGCTCCAACGCTAGAGCGTTATACTGTTGACATGGAAGTCCCGGGTTCGGTACCTGCACTAGAAACCAGCTTAGTGGTGAGTTGGAATCCCACCAGTTGCTATCCTTAACTTGACGGAAGACCAGGGTCTTTCAATAAAACTTGTCGGCAATCTCTAGAGAGGTAAAATTAATCGATGAACCCAACTTTATACACTAATTGAACTTCATTTTGATGTGAAGTTCGAATTCAGAATATCGTATATTTTGTGACTACAGTCACCTTGCGAAACTTCTCTAATTTCCCTTTTCTTTCATAAGCAATATGAAAAAGATGCAGATCTATACCTGTGAAATAATGGTGTTGTTCTATACATAGTACCGCTTTGGGTCGCCACAGTCATATCCTGTGGAAGTACGCGACGGTCTCTTTCTACATGGAAAGCGCTAGTCTTTGAATTGTTATCAAAGCCTTATCTAATTCTCCATGCGAACACAAAAAAAGAAGAAGAAGAAGAAGAAATAAAAAGTCCAGTATCGCCAGAGAAACAGAGCTTTACATGTTTGTATGCCTTTGCGTCTTAATTAAAAAAAAAGTTTATTTGATCTTTATGATTAAAGGAAATAATGAGGAAATCGTGAGAAAGAGGGAGTTAGATAGATAGAGAGAGAGAGAGAGAGAGAGAGAGAGAGAGACAGACAGACAGACAGACAGACAGAGAAAGAGAGACAGACAGACAGAGAGAGAGAGAGAGAGAGAGAGAGAGAGAGAGAGAGAGAGAGAGAGAGAAAGAGAGAGAGAAAATAGCATTCATCAAGAGGAATAGGCAGAGGGAAGAATTGACAAACAGACGAATATACAAATAGACCGATAGACAAAGAGATTGTATGTTCAAGGATTATAATTTACGGAAGCAAAAAAAAAATCGAAAAGGCAATATCATAAGATGGAGAGATAGGTTTAAGAGAGAGAGAGAGAGAGATAGTGTGTGTGTGTTTATGAGAGAGAGAGAGAGAGAGAGAGAGAGAGAGAGAGAGAGAGAGAGAGAGAGTCAGACATACAGAACATAGTCACTGTTCAGACAAAAATGAAAAAGAAAAACAGGATTCCACCTTGAACAAAGCAATTTTCGCGAATGCGCTTACCGTGGGCTCCACCAGGTTTTCTGACAGTTAAAACTCTTTGATGAAAAGAGATACATGTACAAGATTTTTTTAAAAAGGCAGATAAAGCGCACATATTAAAAAAAAATTCTTGACAACCCTCCTGCATCCCGTTTCCCTGACAGTCAGCCCAGACGTTAAGCAGGAAGTAGAGTTCCGCTATAGGCGAGTGAGTAAGGTGCAGAGCCATCTACCTTAGAATCGTGGTTGTGAAGATTTTACAGAGATATGATTTCAAGAGGAAAAAAATTGGTACAATAGTAATAATAATAATAATAATAATAATAATAATAATAATAATAATAATAATAATAATAATAATAATAATAATAATAATAATAATAATAACTATCATATTTTAGGGAAATATTTC
Organism: Elysia crispata; assembly: GCA_033675545.1. Taxonomy (NCBI): domain Eukaryota; kingdom Metazoa; phylum Mollusca; class Gastropoda; family Plakobranchidae; genus Elysia; species Elysia crispata. Next base: position 759,911 of record JAWDGP010003760.1, read on the forward strand.
GCGTGCTAGCTATTGCAAGAAGAACTTCGGTGCACAGAGATAAAGCAAACTGCTCTTGTAAAAACTGAAGAAATTAAACCTTAGAGCTAGGGGAAAAGAGCCACCAAGCGTTATAAAATGCAATTTTTTTTTTCTATGAAGAAGTGAGGAATAAACCTTTTGGGGGGAGGGGGGGGGGGGGGTAAAATGCAAGTGAATCAACAGTTAAAAATATAGGCTGAAGTAAAAGATTTTCCTTTGTTATTATGATATCGGTTATTATCTAGGCTAAAATGAATGAAAGTGAGATGATAAACCTCAAAGCGAAAAATTATATTATCTTTATTTTAGGCCTCACGCTATTAGTGCAAGACTATAACTGTGGTGTGATGATAAGAGAAAATTCGAGGAGAATAAGTAAAGAAGGGGAAGAAGGCGATCGGAGAGAGAGAGAGAGAGAGAGAGAGAGAGAGAGAGAGAGAGAGAGAGAGAGAGAGAGAGAGAGAGAGAGGTGAACGGAGGGACAGGTGAGGATACTTGCGCGGTTAGACCTGGCCTAGAATCGACTGAGATGGGGCTAAACAGGTCATCAATGACGCACATCCGGTTTCAAGCCCAGACTAGGTTTGGGATGGATCATAGAGGGGGGGGGGGGGGGGGGGAGATAGAGATAGAGAGAGAGAGAGAGAGAGAGAGAGAGAGAGATAGAGAGAGAGGGGGAGGGGATTCCGACTGACAGCTAGCTGGCAACAGGTAGGGCTTCTACCTCTTGAAATAGTTCTTAGGCCAGATGGTCGGCTTCTTATCCCACCATAGGTGTATCGACTCCTACTTTCTTAGTTGGGCTGGAAGAAAGAGAGGATCGGACTTACCGATGTCATTGACCCTTTCTTTGGTCAGTGGTGCAATGTGGTCCAGTCTTTTTTTCTCCTTGTTTTTAGCCTTACAAGTAAGTGCATTGATTGTTTCATATAGAGGTCCCAATATAGTTTTGACTCTCTAGTTTTCCGCATAATCTTAACAGAAGTTCGTGGCTTCCTAGATCCTTTCAAGCCAAGAACCCATTACCAGATTCCCTGGCAATACCAATGAAACCTAATCCTCCTTCTCATTTGCACAATGTTCTATCAACTTACCGATCTGGCGTTCTAAGCAGTATTATTTATTGATGAAATACACAGAGACATAAGAAAACGTGTAAGTGTGGCAACTTTTAAGTTAAAATCCAACGTTGACGGCAGGAGGTTTCAAGCAAACAACGAAAAAACATGTGAAGAACCTTAATCACACTTCCACCGACACTATCGTAAACATGAGAGCGGAAGCCGAAAACGCAACATGACGTACACAAGATGGCTATCTATTATTTGCTAAACATTCAGAAACAATTGATTATTCTTTGGTATAAGACCCTGCCCTTAGTCAGAAGTGGTTACGTCAAGCCTTCTCTAGCAAAAATATTTGAACCGAGCCATGTCATGCAAGGCAGGTTTCATAAGATGAGACCCTATATATCTCAGCTAATTTCCCTCTCAACAGACTGTATGATTCATTTTCGTGGCGGAAATTCCTTTCTTATCGAGAAGTGAGAGGAGTCCACATGAAACGACACCAACGAGACTTGCTTGTAATCTATTTTCCGTAGTCTACACTCGTCTATTTGAGAATGGTGCTAAAATAGATTCTAAAAGGGGAAAAAATGATCTTTAGTGGAACTGACCCAGATAACACACTTATGGAGTCCTCATAGCAGCATAGAATGGTACTCTCAGACATTAACTCAGTTAGGTAAAGTGGGCTCTCAAAAGTGCTCATAATAGCCTAGCAGCTTAAATGCTATATCTATTACAAAGCTGTCCACAAAATGTATACATTCCAAGTGCAAAGAAATAAAGAATCAAAAAACAAATTTTTCATAAAGACACCGAACACAAACCATAGATATATATGACCAAATATAAGGAATGAGGAATAAGGGGAAAAAGAAATATAAGGCGTGGGTACAGTTGGAAAAGTCCAAGAAGATAATTGTGATAAGATCAGATTGCTTGTGTCATTAAGCTCGTTCTCAGCGTGGGGATGTCGGGCTTTCTTTGAATCCCACACTTCTATCGGTCAGATAAAAGAAGAAGAAGGAGGAAGAGGAGGAGAAGAAGATGGGGAGAGGGAGGAGGAGGAGGAGAGGGAGGTAGAGAGACAGGACTTTGAGAAGAATTGGGGGAAAAGAAGAAGAAGAAGAAGAAGAAGAAGAAGAAGAAGAAGAAGAAGAAGAAGAAGAAGAAGAAGAAGAAGAAGAAGAAGGGGAGAGAGAGGAGGAGGAGGAGAGGGAGTTAGAGAGACAGGACTTTGAGAAGAATTGGGGAAAAATAAGAAGAAAGGAGAGACAAGGAATGAGGGCCAGGGAGGAATACACTTAATGAAAATAAGGATCGGGAGCGGAACATTAGTCTGAAAAAAAAGGAGGAGAAAACAGGATAAATTAATTATTGAAAAAAAATGGAAATATTTAGATTTCATTCTACCATAATTTGAATTAAATAGTTGTAGTCTCAAAATTAAAGACAGAAAAAGACAGAAAAGTTTTTTTTTTATATAAAAAAGGGCATACGCCTATGGTTGTGTCTGGTCTTAAAATAGGTTAAATATCCTTCTTGTAAAATGTGTAGATCAAAGAGAGGAACTTGTCTCCTGTAGACCTGACTACTACTAGAGTCTAGCTGTGCTCGCCATGATTGAACCTGAACTATCTTGCAGGGTGCAGTTGGCAGTGAGACTACCGAGTTCACTAACGTTATTTTTCACTGAGGGGGGAATTTATTTCTAGAGTGGCTACCTGGGTGTGAAAGGGTGAGATAAATAAGTCAAGAAAGAAGAGCTCTAAACACAGGTGAACAACATTCGGTAATGGTGGTGATGGCAAGGGATAAAAAAGTGATCTCTAGAAAACATAACGAAAAACGAAGAAAGTATGCACTCCGCTTGCCGTCTCCTCATTATGATGTTTCACTGAGTTTAACGAGAAGGGAACAGGAATGCCAAGATGGATTGTTGCTGGTTTTAGAAGGATAGTTTAATTACTTCAGAGAGGTCGCAAAAAGCCATTTCACTAACGTTCTCCATCTCATTCAGATGTTTTATATAGATGAGCGAAGATGAAAATAGCGCAATACGCATGCAATCCAAAGGAGATGATGGAAAGGTCATGTCATGATTCTATACTTAGTAAGTGATGAGGCTGTTTGACATTGGAAATAAAATTTAATGTCCAGAGTCCGCGCCTGCTGCTGTTTATTCTTTAAATTGATGAATAATTTTGTATTAAGTCCATTAAAATTAGTCAAAAGTTATCTGATGTAAATGTTAAAGCTTTATTGACAAGAGTTTTCTCATCAGAGCGGTGGACAATAGAACTCAGTTGTGATTGAATCCATCTGTCAACGATTTCTGAGTTCGCAGCGCTCATTGTAGACTGTATAAAACTCGAAGGCTAAATTGGTGAGTGAAAAACTCATTTTCTTTTCATTCATTCTATGGCGTTTCAAGGGAATGAAGGAAAAATCATTTTTTTTTTTTTAATTTATTTTGATGCAGTTGATCAACGGTTATATCGATCATAGTACATATATTCGAAAAAAAAAAAAGTTGATTAATTTTAGCAGAAAAATCTAAGATTTGCCTTTTCTCGACAATTCCTAAAGATTCCATATCAGTAAAGGCTGGAGATTGAAATGGCATTGATGCCCCCTTGAACATGTCATCAGACAAAACTGATTGCACTGAAGAATCTAAACAGTTCTAAAGCCCTCACACTATTGCTACTTATTCTTGACAGTGCACGTTTCAAGACGGAATTACATTAACAGTGCACATGAAACATGCAAATGTAAAAGATACAGTCCACAACTAAATGGTTCTAAGAATGCACTTAAACGCTACTGTTTTTGGACAATGTGTTTGGCTTCTGTGTACCATGACCCCCCTTAAAATCACATTCTTTAATAAAGAAAATTAGAGCCACCCAAAATAGAGGTGCCTTACACATCATTAACAGCGACAAATCTTACCTTTTAAAGTTCTGAATGTTTTTCTTAAGGTTCAAATTAACTTTATCTTTCTGCTTAAGTAATGACGCTGTCTCAGTTCACTCATGAATGGTTTAATTAATCAGCAACCACAAAATAGTTATCACCATTAAGTCGATAGAGAGAAGACATAATTATGTCGATAAAAAAGACCGTTCTGAGTCAATACTGACAAATCTAAATCACGCTGAATAATTTATTGTACGACGTCATAAGCTGGTGTTATTCTTTATTATATAAGGATTACTTCATTGCGCAGTCTTGTGAAGGTGGGACAGATATTTTACAACAAAACTCTTTTATGGATTGCTCTATGCGACTTCGGAATGTTGGATAGAGCTTACGACTTCGAAAAAGCCTCGGTTTAAAATCGATTACCCGAGTGGCTTAAGAGGCACCTTTTGTGGCATAATTAACTGATGTGCACAAACAAGATAGATTGATAATCAGTGAGCTACAGTTCTCAGCATAAATAAAAGTTGAAGATTTCAGTTGGGTTTTTCATTATACAATCATTTAAAAGATTATTTTCATTGGGTTCGTTTCGATTTTATTTTGTTTTGTTTTTTAATTTGGATTATTTCACAAATGAATTATATTTCTATTGGTATTCTAGCATTATAAATATCAAATGAGAATAATTTGAATGATGAAATAACATCATCAACTAGATGAGGTTTTCGTTTCCATATCGGGAATTTAATATAAATTTGTCTACTTTTAATGTTTGAAAAGCCCCAAATTGAGCATCTTAAGTGCAAATACGTATCACGTCTTTCATAACGTAGTCAATAACTCTCTGTCACATCAAATAATGAGTGAGCACGTTCTTCAAATTTTAGCCGCATCAGAAACTGGCTGAATGTCCAGTCGGTAACTTTGCCTTGTCCTGCCGTGAATTCACGTCCACCAAACCAGTAACCAGTTGCTTGCTAATGTCAGAGAGTGCAGATAACACTCTCTGTTAACATCATAATTATCTTCCTTAGTGCTCAACTAAGACACGGTCTTTTTTGGACATAAAAGTGGCGGGGGGGGGGCATAGATAATAGGCGTTGACAGGTCTTCGTGCGGTGGTGCTCTTGTATCGCCCGCCCTGAGTCTCCTCAAGGCCGTGCCCTCACCTGCTTGAATACCCAAGCGCCACAGTCGGTCTCCATGCCACTCACTTATGAATGTGTATGCGCCTATGCGGTGATAACAGAAATGGCTTTGTCAGATGCGAGACATTCCTTCATGAGAATATTTTAAGCGTCAGAATATTATTTATTATGATCGTTATCTCAACTTTCACATCGCCAACAACCTTGCTGGATACACGATTTTAATGGAGAATTGAAGCAGATTTTATTGTATTCAATGTTACATTCAAAATTGTTTCCTTAATAGAAATCTATCCCATTGTTCCAGCCTCAGAATTATCTTCCAAGGTGGTTATATTCGTATTTTAAATGTTCAAAGCAATTGCTATTTAGTTCAAAAGTATTAAACCACGTTGATAGCTTTTTATATCTGTTCCGTCTCACATCTTGTAAATGGTTTTGTGTCCGAGATGTAATGTTTTGAGTAACTTTGTGCTAAAACTTTTCCAAATGGCCTATATTTTTACTGAAGTGATGTATTTTGCTTACAGCTGTAGTTGAAGGGATACTTAAAGTTCATCATTCTTTCTTCTCTTCTTTGTCACCATTAAACCAGTACCGTGTCCTCTGAGTCTCCCAATCTTATCATTCATCACAAGATGCATGAGCACTGAGGTCGCCTGCCATTGTGTGAAGCGGTCGCCAAGTTCTCACGAAATCTCTTCTCAGCATGTCCACTGCTCTGACCTTTCCCCAGCCTATAAGTCTTAGCGCCTAAAGAGCTCTAGTTTCAAAGTCGTCATAAAGGACCCCAGCCTTCATGGCATTGGCACGCGTGGAGCTCTAAGATGCTTAGACTTGACAGAGGGCGGAGGAGAGGATTCTACACTGTGGATGTCGTGCTCGGTGCTCATGCATAACAAAAAGGTTGTCCAAGAGAACACTCTCCGCCCATTGTCGTGCCCTGAGCTCATAAAGAGGTATTTTTCTACAGTTTTTTTTTGTTTTTTTTTTTTGTTCTGATTTTAGTTAAATAAGAAACATAAAGTCTGCAGTCATTTTGTGTCTAAAATTTTTCAAAACAATGAAATATGAGGCGTGAATTAAGGATAAACAACAAACATAAAAAGTAATATTTTGGCAAGTTCTTTCATTAAAGTTTCCTCAATACAAAAAGGTTAAAAAAAAAAAAATTACAAAAACCTTCACAGCAAGTATTTCAGTGCAGTGCAATCGCACCATTCTGTAACTATGATTTAAATAATGATGAAGAGTAAAAATAAATAAATAACATCATCTTTGAGACAAAAGTGTGATTTTTCTGTATTTTCAATTTGTAAGTTTTTTTGTTTTTTTTTAATATTATCGCACTTTTATTATCAGCATTATTATTATTATTATTATTATTATTATTATTATTATTATTATTATTATTAGTAGTAGTAGTAGTAGTAGTAGTAGTAGTAGTAGTAGTAGTAGTAGTAGTAGTAGTAGTAGTAGTAGTAGTAGTAGTAGTAGTAGTAGTAGTAGTAGTAGTAGAAGTAGTAGTAGTAGTAGTAGTAGTAGTAGTAGTAGTAGTAGTAGTAGTAGTAGTAGTAGTAGTAGTAGTAGTAGTAGTAGTAGTAGTAGTAGTAGTAGTAGTACTAGTAGTAGTAGTAGTAGTAGTAGTAGTAGTATTGTTATTGTTCTTAATATAACTTTCACTACTTTTATTATTATTGATATAAAACACAACAAAAACAGTTGTTATTAAGTTATAATTATTGCCCTCATTTAATTATGAAAGATTTTAAAAACTTTTCAATAGCATTACATTTCAGTTTTAGAAATAAAGTTTTAAGGAAAACTTAATTTTATGAAAATGTTATTAAAACCAACCAAACTTCAATGTCATTATAAATTGCTTAGTACTCTTGCAATGTTTCCTAGCGTAAGTCTCACCGCCCAGTTTTATTTTATTGGGAAACATGAAATGGCTTGCAAACGTTAAGAGACTGACCAAGGGAATATAAATAAAAATTCCATTTGCATATTTTTATCAGCTCCACCCAGCAAAGTCCCTATCCTGCTAACACGGGCCAAACTGCATAATATTATTATTGCTTAAGAGCTTGTGTCTTATTTTGAAATGCAAGCCATCCTGTACACATTTGTGAAACAGCCCGTTGAAATATTATTTTTTCTTATTCCCTCCACAACTTTCCTAATATGCAGCTAACCTGGTCGTCCAGCTGGGAGTTGTAATAAAACTCCACAGAGCCTCTGACCTTTTTCCTTGATAGCACTGACCTTCTAAGTTGCAGTGCTAATTTCTGATTGCCCGTCTTTTGACTCCGACATACCCTCTTCTCCATCTCGGTCCCTAAGGGCCTTCCTTATCTGGTTCTGTTTCCAGCAAAACCAACCGGACACATCTTTACTGCCGGTGCCATCAATAATTAATCACCTGTCAAGCGATGTGCGCCCTCTATCCGACTCCATCTCTTTACTTTACCATCATCACTGCCGGCCCAAATCCCACGCCTAGGCCTCTGCTTTTCTTTTTCCATCCATGACTTTAAGTTTTTTCGAATCTGGTAGGATACCAGATATTTAGTTGTGAGTGAAAAAGGGATCACTGTTGATAATATTACTTATACATACCTATAGACATTGCAAATTGCTTTTAATATCACTTATCATTTTTGGCTCGTTGATTGTTCGTATTTTTCAATTAAATGTTACCGCAAATCATTAATTTTTAGAGTATTTATTAACGGCAGTCAGTATCGAATTTTTTTCAGGATTAACAATTATATTGACAGTAACTAAGAACATCAAATCAAAATAATGTTCTGTAATAATGACCTTAATGAATAATAGCCTAAACACTATATATTGCAATAGATATGGCCAGAGATGAGATGAAATAAAATATGAATTAGAAAAAAATCTGGAAGAAAAAATAGGGAAAATTAGACAGAAATGGAGAGAGAGAGAGAGAGAGAGAGAGAGAGAGAGAGAGAGAGAGAGAGAGAGAGAGAGAGAGAGAGAGAGAGAGAGAGAGAGAGAGAGAGAGAGAGAGAGAGAGAGAGAGAGAGAGAGAGAGAGAGAGAGAAAGAAAGTCAGGAAAGAGACAGACAGACAAACAAATATACAGGGAGACAGAGACAGTCACACAGGCGGACCGATATATAGACACACAGACAGCTAGAAAGACAGAGATAGGCAGAGAGAAACAAAGAAAAAAAGGATAAAAGTAGAAGAGGTATGAGAAGAAGAAGAAAGAGACACTAAATAATAAAGGGAAAAGAGGAGGTGGTGAGAAGAAAAGACGGAGGAAGAAGAGAAGGAGAAAAAAATAGTAATGGTATTAGTAAGGAGGAAAAGATGGGGATTCGAGGGAAAAGGAGATACTTGTATTAGATTGTTAAATAATCTGTAAACAGTTTCTTTGCAACAAAAGTTACCAAACAAGTTTTTGCATTTTTATTTTGATTTGCAAACACAGCATAGTGTTGCGACAAGAACACTTATCTTTGCTTTCTGTTGAGATTTTTTTTTCTTTTTGTGTTTATAGCTGGTTGAAAACGGTTGCTGCAGCAGAGCTGGGGAACCATAAAAAAATAAAGTCACATTGATTCACTTGAACTGGCACGTTTCGCTCAAGAACAGTTTCTCTGAATTATTTTTTGAAAACTAATGAATATATATTTTCTGCTGAACGCATTACAGTTTTTCTCTTTTACTTCTCTTTTCTGGAATATTTTGATTTTTAGTTATTACTTATCGTTTTCGTTTCTCATTTAGTTCTATAAATGACTTTTTATGTTTTATCATTTTTATATCCCCAACATTTATAAACTAGCTTTAATGTGCTTTAATGTGCTCCATACAAATCAGAGGCGGTGAGGATTAGTACTCACAACAATGTCAATACTTTAAACATGGCTCGAGACTATGGGCACATCACAAATAGACGTGTGTGATAATAACCTTTATAGTTGTGCCATCTGGGATTTAAAAACCAACCGAGGTAAGTAGCCTAGTGCACGGTCCAATCATGTGAACCAATGAAGTAAACAAGTACAGCGCCATCCTAGCATCATAATTATAAGTTCAGCTGTCCTGGTTTCAGTGCCGACTTGAATCACCACGGGCGAAGCAAGAAGAATAAACAAACTAGCAATAAAAACAATGAAAAAAAATATTTTCTTAGGCAAGAATAGGTAAGAATTTGTATACATGTGCCGTTTTTTTAATTGTTTGGATGTTTTGTTGATATATACTGACTGTTTACCCGAACGCAATAGGCTGCTAAAAGGAGGGGGAAAAAACGTTTTAGTGTTGAGGACTGGCACATTTTCTTCTTTCTCTCTTTTTTTTTTCTTCTGAAGGTGAAGTTCCTTTGTTTTTATCAGCGCACTATATTGCCCCTCAACAGAGCGGTTAAGGCAGTTTACCGTCAAGTAAATTACGTCTAGACTTCGACGTTTAAACATGATCTGAAGGGAAAGGTAAAATTTAGAAGAAAAAAATAATAAAAAAGAACAAAAAAAGAAAGCTTAGGAAGCCAGACGTGCAAATAATCTGCAAGCGGCAAACATTCTTAGCTCGGTTTGCTTAGCTACTGTCGATTGTGGGGTCAACCAGTACACAATTAGTGGTCTCTGTATAAACCCCGAGGAAAGAGGTGGCTGCAAAGATATTGCACACATTCATCAGAGACCATGACTTTGTAGAATTTTATGGTTGCACGTTGGTACCTTTATTCGCAGATGGAATACTTTAATTCTGTGAAAGCTTGAATAAGCGGACTCATCCACTTTTTACAAGCTCCAAACCACTTGTATAAAATGTACGAAGATAACACACTTGTTATATCGAATGAAGAATATTGAAACATTTTGCCAAATCCACAGTCAGGTTTTCAGCCGACTCCAGACCAGACGGGTTCTTGACTCCCTGAAATGAAAGCTTACCTCTAGTTCCAGGTTGATTACCTGAACACTAGTGTTGGTACATCAATACCAAGATTATAAAAAATAGCGATATCTGAAAAACCACTGTGAGTCGACATTGTATGTTAGTTTTTAATCAGAGGATCATATTTTAAATATATGGTGAAAAATTTGTTCAAGATATCATATATTTACGTAATTTAAAAAAAATAGATCAGGAGTGTCATTTAAACTTGTACTTTCATAATACATAAATAAACACGTTAAATTACGAAATTTAGCTCTATGATCAGTTCAGAAAATTTCAACTTACCTTGTTGTATGAAGAAGGTGAAAATGAGAAACTCAAATCCCAGTAGTTGTTTTCCTTTGCTTTATCTGTTTGCCTTGTTATTCGTTTTCAAGTATTAACTTACAACTGAGTTTTTTCTTTCATACCTGATTGTGAGTACTCTATGAACCATATTTCATTGTAGCAACTAAGAAAATAATCAAAAAGATTCGCTCGTTATTAAAGCAGAATATACATGGAAAGAGGATAAGAACAATAAAGGGGACTTAAAATAATTCGCAGATGGTTTCCTCCTCTAAGATGCAAACAATAAAGAAACTGTATGACTGGTTAAAAAAAATCACATCATATGCAAACGAGCTTTCAATTTAGCTATTTGGCATCTATTCATTATTTCTAAAATTTGGCTTGGTTAAATAATACTTGGAAAAGTCTGCGTTTGTAAAGATCTAATACCTCAAAATTTGTCTGCAACGATGTTTAGTTAAAAACTTGGCAAAAATTGAGCGAAGAGAGCTTTCGCCTAGCTTTGCCATAAGAAAACCATGGCGAAGCTTTTTAAATAGCGCGACGTACATCTTGGAACAGGGTAAAATTGTTGCTAACTAAATATGCGAAGATAATCTGAATTACTGAACAAAACATGAACCCTCTATCACAATGGCGAAAGCATCTCGTAACAGTGCTAAATCTAGCCATGACAGGCCAACAAGCAGCTACTTCTAAGTTGATAACTACCCGATGGATCTCGCTCATACCAAACAAAACTCAAAAATGCTTCCATAGATGACAAGGGTGCAAGAGTAATACTTAGTATCGGTGGCTTTATTAATCAAATGAACATGACAAAGAAAGAATTGCATGGAAACCTCTATCAAACGCTTTAATAGACAATTATTATGCTTCTCTTATTAATGGTAACATTTCATGTAAAAAAAAGAAAGTGCAAGGCATTTTCAATCTATTGCAATATTAATTATAATAATTTATCTGATGTTGACTTAATTTATAAAAATACATGTTTCATTTACGCCTGAACTTTGTATTCTGGGGTGTATTCTGCTTAGAGGACTTGATATTCATTTCAGAAAAAACAGTAGGGATGTATACACCATATCAACGGGAATGCGGCTTCATAAAGCGTCAGACTGAGCTGTTGCTGGCGCATGTAATAATCGTTAAACCAGTGGCGTCTACCTGAGGAAGCGAAAGCGTAGAAAAGCTTGACGCAACAGCTAGTCTCAGAGGTGCGCAAATCCAAGTGGTTAAAAAAAGGTTTAAAAAAAAAAAACACGCTTATAAAAAAAAAGGCAGAAGATATTTTGCAGCAAAATACTACTGTGAATATTTTCTTAAAGCCTCAGGAGTTTTTTTTAATTCGGTAGCATAACTCTATACAACGCCATGGTGGATCTAGATAGTTTTAGATTCTACTGTGGAGCGTTTTTCCGGCAATACTGACACTTATGTGTTTCATATCCAGTCTCCCGTAGTGCCTACTTATCTTGCTAGTTGAATATGAAGCACGTATTTATATAGATCTTTCTCAATAGTCATAATAGCAATGAGATAATTAACACCCAATAACTTTAAACCCATTCAGTCGTACTTTTGACTCATTCAGACTAAACTGCGAGACAAGCCGAATTGTTAGCAAAGAATCGTAGACCAACAATAACAGAATTATATCGCCGGGTACTAGAATTGAGAATCCCCTCTGGGTTGGAGTATGGCAAATATAATAACTATTCTTCAAACTTCTTGTAGAAACCATGTCTATGGCCCTCTGATTCTCCTTTCACCATAATAATTTTAATAGATCGAAAGCCAAGAGGCACTTTCAGAGTATATTATTATTACTTTAAAATCTACATGATTTATTATTCCTCTTTGAACTCATTATTATGCAATGTAACCTTAAAGAATATCCAAATAAGCATCTACAACAATCACGAGTGTATATATATATATTTAGTCGCTATCCATTTGTTTCACATAACAAATATTTTCTATGTTGCCGAGTCAGGGAGTTTAAAAGAGGGTTAAGGCTTGAAATAAATTATTCATAATGTAGATGGTTAACAGATATGCTAACCGTTGCTCAGGTCCTATCGTTATTGTAAGTTAAATGTATAATTATATTGAAGTCTTCACTCATGTTTGTGGAGAACCACTCAATGTTGTAAAATGTTGATTATTCAAGAGTGAGAAGAGAAGACATGTTGGAATTCTCGCAGACACCCAATACTATCATTTTACTATGAGAGAGCACTATTTTCGGCCGCATGGTACTTCAGATTGTGGAGAGCATTACGTTTATTTTGTCTGAAAGCTTTAGAATATAATGGTTTAGGTAATTCATTCTAATTGTGATTGTTCGGCTTTTTTCACCTTGCTCAATTATTAAGAGAATGATATAATTATGCGTTTTGGCAAAATAGCGTTGTAGATCTAGTTAGATTAAGGTGATTTCAGGAGAGTGATTCAACAAAATGATTATGGGGCCCACCTAGTTATAAAAAAATATAATAAAAGTGATAATAATAAACATAATCATGGAAATAGTAATAATCATTATAATTATAATAATCATAAAAATAATAATAATAATAATAATAATAATAATAATAATAATAATAATAATAATAATAATAATAATAATAATAATAATAATAATAATAATAACAATAATAATAATAATAATAATAATAATAATAATAATAATAATAATAATAATAATAATAATAATAATATTAATAATGATAATAATAATAATAATAATAATAATAATAATAATAATAATAATAATAATAATAATAATAATAATAATAATAATAATAATAAGAAGAAGAAGAAGAAGAAGAAGAAGAAGAAGAAGAAGAAGAAGAAGAAGAAGAAAAAGAATACACATACTACTACTACTACTAATAATAATAATTCTACTACTACTACTACTACTACTACTACTACTACTACTACTACTACTACTACTACTACTACTACTACTACTACTACTACTACTACTACTACTACTACTACTACTACTACTACTACTACTACTACTACTACTACTACTACTACTACTACTACTACTACTACTACTACTACTACTACTACTAATAATAATAATAATAATAATAATAATAATAATAATAATAAACCTTTTGCATGCGTTTTTAGAGAGGAAAACAGTAACTAAATTTGTCTAATAGCACCAGGAACAATGTGTAGAAACTAGTTAAAGTTCTCTTATAAAGAAAAGGTTTTTTATCTCCAACTTATCATCATATGCGATTTTGAAGTCGTACCAGTTGCCGACTTTGCAAGCCGCTTTATATGATAGCTGTCTTAGTCGCAAAGTTTGGAGTATCACTTCGGGCAGATTCATCTTCTACCCATCCAAACATGTGCTTATGGTAGCTTACACTAAATCAGGCAGAAAAAATTATGGATCACTGCTTTTCATTTGAATAGTTTGATCGGATGTTGAAATTGTAATAAAAGAAACTGGCAAAGCTTCTTTGGTTCTCGTGCATGACTCACATGTGTGGTTCTATCATTTTCCACATCTTCTAAGATTAACATGGCTCTCAGATTGGATCTGTAATAGACAATTACTAGTAGGATCTAATAAAGATTGCTACAGTTGACAAGGCCTACGGTAATGCGACTATTTATTCTGGTTTTTTTTTAGGAGAGCCATCACCACATCCCAGGCAAGATAATCGCTGTTTTGTCTCCAAAATATATATATATATATAACTTGACCCAGCTGTCCAAAGACAACTCTCTCATGAAACTTGTCAGCGTACAAACACTTATTCACCTTCTCAAAAACACTCTTCTTCCTTCCACAATAGGATCACGGCAAAGTTCTGGCATAGATCTGGACCCTCTATCAACGACAACGTTCACTTTCAGTTGGCTATGGTTTCTGATGAAATGGGTCAAGAAGTTTGAACTTTGAACCACATCAACTTCCATCTGTACATTTTGAAATATGAGCCAATCATTTGACTTAGTGCCACGAACGTTAGACCGGTCCTCTTGATGGTCGAGGCGCAGTCTTCAGGATACTTACAATAATTGCTCTCACCTCCTGTAAGTTGTGGCCCGGTGTATGAAGTTGGCTAAAGTGTGCGCGATCCCTAAGACTGAAATATAATTTTGAGCGACGAGAAGATGCCGAGTAAAGCAGAAAGAAAATGGTTTCCAAATCTTTACAAGCAGATCTGTACTAATCTCCGTACTGCACCGACTCCAAAAGGTCATAGAACCAGATGCACACCGTTACTCGTCCTTCAAGCAAAGATTCTTGTCTCTGAAAGTCATAAAATGTCAAAGCTTTTTTCAACATTGATAACAATTATGGCCTCCCTTGTTGAAGTATTTTAACTGTGTTTATGTGAGATTGCTACGGGGAAGAAAATCTACTTTCTGGGAAATAATGGAGCGTATAAAGTATATATTAGTACGATGAAAATGTTTTTAAAAAATTTGATGAGAAAATAGAATATTCTTCTACTGCTATCCAGGCATATAAAAAACGATGAGGTGGAGGAAAAATGGTAACAACGATATATAAGTGGCGTTGAGAATGCAGACCATTAATCGTCTGAACAGGTTTTGGGGCCTCTCAGCCTTCTCTCCAGATGCGAGATTAAGTTAAGAAAGAAAAAGTTTGACGATAGATAAACATTTATTCTTATATGGCTATGTTTTGTATTCATTTTTTACTGATTTTTTTTCCCATGAAATAAAAATGTTTTTCACAAAAAACGGCTGGACGTAACTGTGTCCTTGCAGTTTTTCCGTAAAATAGCACTCTCTCTGTTGAATGTGTTTGACGTTTCCAAAAGTTAATTGCTCACTATTATTCTTACGACAATTTTGACATTCATCAATAGCTATCTATAGTCTCACTTTTGTATGGGTAACAAAACAGAAGATACATTCGTGTATCAATTTTCAAAACTCATTCAAAACATCTGAATATTCTATAAAGAGTAAGCTTAGAAAAATAATGATTAATTAGCTACCCGTAGTTTCTCTAAAGCAATTTGAGCTTTTATTCAAGAAAAGCGCTATATTAATGATTTTATGTATATTTGTTTATTATTTATGTGTTTCAAATGTGAAACTATGAAGCACCTACAAAGAGATAGCGTGACCTTATGTCGAATTTTTCTATTTCCTGATGTTTTGTCTACCTCGTTATTTTTCTAAATCAGTCCTGTGTGCTATATTGTGCCAATCAAATTACCCGTCAAACCCGTGTTAATTTCTCTGAATTCCTATGTTTGCCACTAAACATTTGCGTGTTTCCATCTTATCTGATCTCATGCAGTCTCTTTCACACTGCTCTTCATTCTTTCCAAATGTTAATCAAACACGATCATAGCATTTAGATTATCGATCGTTTGATCTAGTTTACTTTCAGCTGGCTGTCATTTCATATTTCTCGCTCTTTCTTTCTGCATTTCTCTGTATTTCTGTCTGTCTGTCCCTCTATATATACATATATATATATATATATATATACATATATATATATATATATATATATATATACATATACTTATCTATTCATCTATCTATCTATGATTATATAAATCTGTCAGCATAAAATTACGTCAGTCTATTAAAAACATTTATTAAATGTCGACATAAATTTCGATGTAATTTTATTCTGACTGATTTTTGTCCTCATTCATTTGGATAACAAATTTCAACAACTCTATGTTTGAACTTCTGTTTTAGGCATCAAATTGGCTTCAACTGCCAACTCTGAGTAATTTAATTTGCTTAATTTTCTTCATCAAATCTCCTCTCCGTTTGTTTTGTTCTGTTATGCATCTGTAAGTTTTCCCATTTTCCTCTCTTTCTCCCTCTTTCTTTCCTGTTCTCTCTGTTTCTGCTCCGAATTCTTTCTCCCTTTTGTTCTCTCTATCTCTCAATCCCTTCCTTCCGTCCTCCTCCTGTTACCCCACTTGAAACTGTTCCCATTGCGCTACTTCTCCACAGTTCCTCTAGCTCGAGGTATCGTGACTGTCTTCCATGAGAGTCCTCCTGACGTGTGCCTGGCCGCCAGCAACATGAATTATGCAAGTGGTTGCGAGGATGCTGACACTACAATAGGAGAGAGACCTGGACCACATATCGCCAGCCGTCTCTCTCGATCCAACATTGTGCAGGAAGAGTTCTATATACTTGTGTTTTGTGATGAATGTTAGAGCGACTCAGCACAGGGTCAGAATAGAAGCAGCAACAACAGCAGCAGCAGCAGCAGTAGTAGTAGTAGTAGTAGTAGTAGTAGTAGTAGTAGTAGTAGTAGTAGTAGTAGTAGTAGTAGTAGTAGTAGTAGTAGTAGTAGTAGTAGTAGTAGTAGTATGTGTAGTAGTAGTAGTAGTAGTAGTAGTAGTAGTAGTAGTAGTAGTAGTAGTAGTAGTAGTAGTAGTAGAAGAAGAAGAAGAAGAAGAAGAAGAAGAAGAAGAAGAAGAAGAAGAAGAAGAAGAACAAGAACAAGAATAAGAACAAGAACAAGAACAAGAAATAGTAGTAGCATTAGAAGTAGTAGAAATAGTAGCAGTAGCAACAGTGGTTGAAAGAATAGCGGCGTCGCGGCGATGGTGTTGGTAGCCAGTATTCGAACTCCTCTCTCCTTCTTACCTGGAAGCTGCGTGATCACCATATACCATGAGGCCTCGCTGTTAAGAAAGACCTTATGTAGCTCTGTACTGTGTCCCCTGTATGTCTCCCTTATAAGAGTTCAAAAAGCGGTTGGAAGAAGACAAAAGATTGTAGCAAAGGCAAGATGAAACTCTTGCCTTTCTTTAATGAAGAATAGTGTTACAGTTGATCTTTTAATAATTATTTTAACATGCACTGTCTCTACATCTCAAACACTTGTCTATGACTAAACAGTTATAAAGATGTAGGTCCTCGTAGATATTTTACTATATTTTGTGTTGTGATTTACACATGAAAAAAAAATGTATGGTTTTGGGGTAAAGAGTTTACTGTTATAACTGTAGGTGAGATCATTGCTTTGTGTACGTTTTCACGTATGTTTGATTGTTATTTCAATATTCACTGTGTGTTTACATGTTTTGAATATAAGTGTGGATAAATGTTTCTTTATGATGACACTCAGAAATTATAGCGGACATTGAGCAATCTAGATTTCTTGACGATCAGTAACTTTGGTAACTAGAGACCAACTCTATTTTCAATTGAGATTAATAATGGTGCATTAAACAGACAATAACAGCTGTCAGTAAGTCATGGTGAAGCTGGAAGTCACGGATGTTAGCTCTTCCAACACAGAAACTAATACAGAATTTTTTAAGAGATGATTTCTGTCCAGTTCTTGACAGATCATGAGGATAGATCTAGTCCTTTTGCGAGGTACATGTAAAGGAGAAAAAAAGGCATGTCACTTCCCCT
The DNA here is from genome assembly GCA_033675545.1 of Elysia crispata. Classification (NCBI taxonomy): domain Eukaryota; kingdom Metazoa; phylum Mollusca; class Gastropoda; family Plakobranchidae; genus Elysia; species Elysia crispata. Next base: position 777,732 of record JAWDGP010003760.1, read on the forward strand.
TAACATGTAGTTTTAAACCAGTTGGTATAGGTTTTAATGTCGAACTGAAGTCATTACTATTAGCTCGGCATATTAGTTTTATTAAAGTGAAAAAAAAATTATATTCTGAATAAATAGGCCTAACTTTTGTGATTGCAAACACAGAAGAATGCTGATAACGCCCCAGACACTGCATCAGTTACTTGGGCATCGAGTTTGGTGCTGTTATTGATCCAACAACATTTAAGCGCTCACTCTTCGATCCCTGCAATTTGTTTTAGTTGTGTGCTGACACTGTGAGCACTGAGCAGTATCAACATCGGGGAGCAACGTCGCCCTCCTATCTTTTCTCGCGACGCCCCGGGACGTACCGGAATGAGTGACGAGGCTCAGGCGCCTTTAGGTAGCCACCCAAAAGGTCCATAGACTCAGAGAGAAGTTATGACATCAGATAAAGGATACCTTTAGATAAAAAGTCTATTATTGATTAAGATTTAGCAACCCCAAAAATTGATAAAAGAGGGGTTAAAAATTGATTCCAATCGAGACAGAGGGTATTCTAAAAAAAAAAAAAAAGGAAGGAGCAACATTAGATGCTGCACTGTATTCTATTATCACCTTATTGGTTTGAAACCTAGAACGGTTCAGATCTGATTGGAAAGGGCTATGTTAGATTAATGTCTGCCTTCAGATGAGGGAGCCTAGCCATTGGGCAAAAAATTGTTTTTCAGTTGCCCCCCCCCCTTCTCTCTCTCTCTCTCTCTCTCTCTCTCTCTCTCTCTCTCTCTCTCTCTCTTTTCTTTATTTCTCTCTTCCTCCCTCCTTCCTTTCTCTATGGCTTTAATAACATGGAATCGGAAAGGCTTCAGCTATAGGGTTATTTTAAGCATTATGAATCTTAAAGGATATTTTTGCACAAGGATTAATTATGCCAAAGTCTCAGGATGATAAAGCAAAAAGATTTCCTTTTTAGGTCAACTAAAGAGAATTATTTTCTTAGCAACGTATTCTTTCTTAAAATACTTGCGCAGATTAAACTATCTACCATCTAAGCCTATGTAATTTTGTGATGATGGTTTATAGATGAATTCTAATACTTGGGAGATAGAAGAAGAAACCACCATTTAAGGTTCAACAAAACCAACAGAAAAAGAACGGAATGTAAAAATAAAAAAAAAATAAAAACAACCAGATACTGAACTTAGACTAGAATCGCATCCGCACTTTTATCAAGGACCCAGCACCATCCTAAACCATTGGAGACCGCGGTAATCATTTAACGTTATTCTTCCTCTCAATAAACAAGAATTGAAGTTGAACGGGTTTCCTGGCTTTTCCTGATTCTACTGAAGTCTGTTTTTAAAGACGTTTAGTCTTTTTTTTAGTTCAAATTGTCAACGAACTTTGCCTCCAATGAAACAAAAGTGGTAAAGACATAAGCAAAGATAGAAGGAGGGGGCCGGTGTCCTAGAAAAGTTAAAAAAAAATGTTAAGCTTAGATTTAGAATGAGGTAGAAAGAAATAAGACTGAAAAAATCTTAAAAGAAAGGAAAAGTAGTCGTAGTAGTAGAAGTAGTTGTAGTAGTAGTAGTAGTAGAAGTAGTAGTAGTAGTAGTAGTAGTAGTAGTAGTAGTAGTAGTAGTAGTAGTAGTAGTAGTAGTAGTAGTAGTAGTAGTAGTAGTAGTAGTAGTAGTAGTAGTAGCAGTACTAATATAGTAGTATTTTATAATAATTTTACAACTACAATCGTAATATTCATAATAATTTAATAATAATAATAATAATAATAATAATAATAATAATAATAATAATAATAATAATAATAATAATAATAATAATAATAATGAGGAAAAAAAATGTATAAGGAGATGTAGTAATAAGATAAACACGAGAAGAAATGGAGAAGGCAGGAGTATAATATAAATAAGAGAGGAAAAGTGCCAAGGAAAGAAGAGGTTGATATGAAAGGGAAAAAAGTTAAGCTAAGCGAGGGAAGAAGTAAAGAAGGAGGACTATTGATGGCACTCAAGAAGAAATGATGGAGTTTTGATAAGAAGAGAGAACTAATCCTTGATGAAATAGCTCGCAATGAGTCAAGAGACTTGCAGGCAACTGCGCAAGTCAAAGAGGCTGAGAGAGAGAGAGAGAGAGAGAGAGAGAGAGAGAGAGAGAGAGAGAGAGAGAGAGAGAAAGAGACAAACACACACACACACACACAAACAGATATATAGACAGATGAACAGACAGGCAGACAGGCTTTAAGAAATGAAGAGAGACAGACCAAGAGACAGAAAGATAGGCCTAGGGCAATGTATAATGTGAGAGAAAAGGTTTCTGGCTTTAAAAAAGAGCTGAGGGCATAAAGACAACTAAAAGAAATGATAAAACTATGGTTGGTTTATCTTTTGGATGAATCTAACCGGAGGGGCTTCGATGAAGAACTTTAACCTTGAGACTGTTTATGACTGTGCATTTCCGTGCGTAAGCCGGAATCATTCTTTCACATCTTTTTCAAAGTTTTGCGAGGGAAAAATCCATGCAGATGCGGAGAAAAGAACGGAATTATTGTGGCTTTGAATGTGAAAATGAATTTCTTATTTAGTTGAGAATCTGAATCCGCGGTTCTTGCCAAGCAGGGCAGTCGTATTCAAATGAAGCCTAAAACTTAAGGCCCAACAATAACAAGACTTGGACCCAGGGTGATGAGCCGTTATAGTAGATCCAAAGTAGAGTGCAATCAACATGTCGAAAATCGTTTAGTGGTGGGTAGATATAACGATTTATTAAATAGTTAGATTGCTAGTTCCATAGATAAATTGATAAATACGTGGGAAGAAATAGGTGGTTAAATAAATAGATAAAAATTTTCGATAAATAGATGGAGAAAAAAAAAGGGGGAGGGGGGGGGGTAAGAGGGAGAGTGAGAGAGAGAGAGAGAGAGAGAGAGAGAGAGAGAGAGAGAGAGATGAATTTAATAAATTGGAGTTATAGACAATATTTATCTAATGCCGATATTAATTAAAAAGCTTTAGAATATAGCGAAAAAAAGGAATTTAAACAGAATGGTTCAATAATGTATGATAACCAATTTAAAACAAAAAAAAATTTAAGAGATAAGAGCCCCACAAATTTCCTTTGATGTTAAGCAACAAATTTAAAGCTCCTCCCCTTTTCAGGTCCAAAGGTTAAATGTTTTCCATAGCCCCTCTAGTTCTGTGCATGACTGCATCCGAAACTTTTACTCCGTCCCTCTATTTCTGAGCTCTCAGTGTTGCTACTAGCTCATCCTCACTCACAGACGCGCACTGTACAGTGTACACTCATCCATGCGGTGAATCAGTGGCACGCAAGTCAGATCGGGGTAAAATTGCGAGCACAAGTTTGGCCAATCGATGATGGGTCAAGTCAACACTGAAAAGAAACTTGTCGATCGAGATCGACTTCCCCTCCTCCCCCCCCCTCCCCCCCCCCCTTTTTCCAAAAAACCCTCTCTAACTTTTGTTCCTCTTTCTTTACCTAAGACAAGTAAATCCTGCTAGATAGCTCCAGCAGCCTTCTTTAATCGTGTGTACAGTAGGATCGGTTCAGGGCCTTAGGTTATCATTTTTTTTCTTTACAAAACACTTCAGTGATCAATCACGGATGCGTTGAGTAACGCCTATCATTTCATGCAACTTGCTGTGGGTTATAAAACAAGCGTCATATTTTTTTTTAGCTCCCCAAGTGCCAGAATTCCTGAATTTGCGAGCTCATTCGGAAAGTATTTACTTAGCAGCATCAGAACATTCGTAAAACTCACATACTTTGAGTTCTGTAATCCTGTGGCAAACACTTCGATACGTTCTGGTCTTTACTGAGAACAACATGTAAATCTGACTAAATATGCTTACGTAATTGAATGAAACAACAGTAAAAACAACATAAGCAAAGAAGTAAGCAGATATGTCCAAGAACACAAAATTTGAATAATCCACAGATATTGGTGCTATATAAGAATAAATGAAAAAATAAGGGGGAAAATAAAAAAAAATTCACAAATATCGAATCCTAATTGTATTAATATTGCAGCTAAAGAAATAGTAGTCGTACAGATAGTAGTAGTAGTAGTAGTAGTAGTAGTAGTAGTAGTAGTAGTAGTAGTAGTAGTAGTAGTAGTAGTAGTAGTAGTAGTAGTAGTAGTAGTAGTAGTAGTAGTAGTAGTAGTAGTAGTAGTAGTAGTAGTAGTAGTAGTAGTAGTAGTAGTAGTAGTAGTAGTAGTAGTAGTAGTAGTAGTAGTAGTAGTAGTAGTAGTAGTAGTAGTAGTAGTAGTAGTAGTAGTAGTAGTAGTAGTAGTAGTAGTGAAGCACCGTAAAAAAAAAAATAAGTAGAGTGCAGCTTCAAAATGTACAAAAGAAAACACGTGAGCTTTCGGCTTTCCGCCTTCGTCAGACACAAAAACAAGGATATTCACATATATAAATTTGAAATACAAACTATGAAAAAAAAATATATATATATGAAAATGGTTGTATATAGAAAGATCTACTCCCAAAAAATTACATAACTTGTTTTCTACACTCAACTTGAAACTTCCATTTTAATTTTCCCTTTGAAATACTTTCTTGTTTTACTCTTCCACTCGTACCTCCCTTCTTCTCGTCTCGTCTTTTTCTCAGTAACTCATCTGCCTTCACTTGGTTTACTTCATCACCCTGCCTACCCCCCCCCCCCCCACTCTCTCTCTCTCTCTCTCTCTCTCTCTCTCTCTCTCTCTCTCTCTCTCTCTCTCTCTTTCTCTCCTACCATCTTTGTAAAATTTAATTTTATTTTCACTTCCTTTTTTATCCCACATCTTCATTCGTCTTCTCTTCCTGTTTTCTTTTTTCCTCTTCTAGTACCCCATCTTTTTGTGCTGTATAACTTTGCCTCCCCCATAACGCCTGCCAAGTTTTGGGGAGGTGGGGGATCCTAAGGTAACCATCTGAGGTCACAGTCCAGTCATCGTGATGGATCTGCGGAGATAGCAACTGATGCCACACCATCAATTTACTGTGCAGAAGGACGACTTTAACCGCTGTAAGTGCTACCTCCCAGTCCACCAAGTTGTATGTGTGTATATGTGGTTGTAACTCGTAGTGTACAGTTATGTATGAGTTGGATAGTGACTTTACAACATGTGTAATCGCTGTGTGTGAGTGACGATTAGAATTTAATGTAAAATGAAGCTATGATTATGATGTTGATTGTATGGCATTGTCATGTCCAGTGAAATTATCTAACCTGTCCATTTGATAATGATAGTAGTTCTTACATATTTTACGGAATCTTTGTTAGTTATTGCGAAACATTGTCCAATCTGGTTTTGGCTCTTGAAAAATAGGCTCCCAGCTTAACGATTGAGCCATTACGGTAACAAGATCAGTAGAGGCAACAGTTATAAATGACGAATTGTTTATTATTTATTTAGAATTCATTTGTTCTTAGATCGGAGGAAGGAAACGACTTTTTTTTTCAAAAACACTTTCAAACAGAGAAAGTAATAACAGTTATTTTTAACCACAGCACAGCAACAAAAGCTGGGGTGGTAGTAGCAATAACAGCAACAGCAGAAGTAGCAGCAGCAACCGTAGAAGTAGTAGTAGTAGTAGTAGTAGTAGTAGTAGTAGTAGTAGTAGTAGTAGTAGTAGTAGTAGTAGTAGTAGTAGTAGTAGTAGTAGTAGTAGTAGTAGTAGTAGTAGTAGTAGTAGTAGTAGTCGTAGAAGTAGTACTAGTCGTAGTAGTCGAAGTAGTAGTAGTAGTAGTAGTAGTAGTAGTAGTAGTAGTAGTAGTAGTAGTAGTAGTAGTAGTAGTAGTAGTAGTAGTAGTAGTAGTAGTAGTAGTAGTAGTAGTAGTAGTAGTAGTAGTAGTAGTAGTAGTAGTAGTAGTAGTAGTAGTAGTAGTAGTAGTAGTAGTCGTAACAGTGGTACATGTAGTAGCAGTAGGAGTGATAGCAGCAGTAGACGTAAGAATTTTAGTTGTGCTCATGGTGTCAGAAGCAATACTTGTTTAAGCGGACGACAACACGTCATTCCTACAAGTTGTGATGAAAACCATAATTTTTAGATCTACATGTTTATAGAATTATCCCATTTTTTTTTTATTATTTTCTAATATAATATAATTTTGTAGGCTAAAAACAAATCGCTAAAATCAAAGGAAGCCTTGCGAAATGTGGCTTTACTATGAGGCAATAAAAACATAATTATTAAACCGTATTATCATACAGAACATGTTAATTCATCCTTTGAATTCAATACCTTAACACATCGGATTTCATCAAGATATGAATTTGCTGAATATATTGCGAAATAGCCCTTTCAAAGAAATATGATTTATGGAAGCTAATTTTAATCTTGGCACATTAATCGTAAAATAATTAGATTCTGATATTCAATGTATACAAAAAAAAATGAAAGACTTTCCATATATTATTGTAAAAGTACAAGAAACTCACGATAGAATGTACGTCCCTAATAATGTAACAATAAACTTATCACTACAACAGACGATATTCCCTCTGGCTTTTCAAATTTTTGTCCAAATAGGAAAGGGAGCGAAACTTTACAATAATAAAGGGCAAATAAAATAAAACTTGGCCAGCTAAACCTTTTCACCTCCTCCCGAGCCTCTTTACTTCTATGTCTCAGTCTGTCTGCCTGTCCTACTTCCTCGCCTTCTCTCTCTCTCTCTCTCTCTCTCTCTCTCTCTCTCTCTCTCTCTCTCTCTCTCTCTCTCTCTCTCTCTCTCTCTCTCTTTCTCTTTCTCTCTCTCTCTCACTCTCTCTTTCTCTCTTTCTACCCTTGTTTATTTCTTTCCTTGGAATTCTCTGTTTTTGTATCTCTTCCTCTCTTTCTCTTATCGTTTTTTTTTTCCGACTCCTCTCTCTCTTTATTCATATCTCTTTCCTTCTTTCACCGTTAATCTCTTTCTTTATATCCCTACTATTCTATCACACTTATATACTCTTTCTGTTTTTATCTATCTTTCTTCTTATCTACCTTTCTTTTTTTTTTATCTCTCCCCCTATTTTCTTCTTTAAAGTTGAAGCCTTCTCTATTTAATTTTCCAAAAGGCGTTAATTTAGAAAGTAGAAAAGAAGGGAGGAATTACAATTTTGTACACATTAAACATTCTTTATTGATTTACCTCATACTGAGTACTAGAAGACCTTAATAACGAAGGCAAAACAGTTAGCCAAATGAGGGAATAGCCAGGGGCATTATGAACAAGCAAGAGATAACGAGAGAATAAGAGTTTGTGGGAGAGCGGGAGGAAAGAGAGAGTGAAAAGAATACCAGATAGATAGAAGGACAAACCTATGAAATGGAATCGAATAGAAGGACGAAGTAATGAAATAGATGGGTGATTGAAAGTTTATCAAACAGTCTTGTGTACGCACAAACAGACACAATTATATCGAACGATTAAGTTGAGGAATTGGGAATTAGAAGAAATAGGCTTTGGCGATTTTTTTTTTCGTCTGTTTTTAAATCTGACACGGAAACCTTGGATGTATAAGTTCAATATAACGAATTGAGAGGATGGGTTAAAGGGGATGGAAAAGGATAAGCTCTTTTTTGACGTTGAACGTGAGTTGAGGCGAGGGGAGAGTGGGAGAGAGAGAGAGAGAGAGAGAGAGAGAGAGAGAGAGAGAGAGAAGGGGGGTGGGAGGGAGAGAGAGAAAGGCAGGCAGAGGCAGACACAGAGTGAGTAAGAGACACAGACAGAGAGAGAGAGAGAGAGAGAGAGAGAGAGAGAGAGAGAGAGAGAGAGAGAGAGAGAGAGAGAGAGACATAGACTGAGACAGAGACAGACAGATGGACAGGGAGAATGTGTAGAAACAGAAAAATATACGGAGAAAGTATAACATAGAGGGACGGGGGAAAAGAAGAGAGAGGTAAGGAGGGAGAGAATGCATAAAAACAGAAAGATATAGAGACAAAATAATTATGAGAAAAAAAAAGCGAGCGAGAAAGAGTGACAGAGAGTGAGAGATACGGAGAGAGACACAGAGATAGAGATAGAGAGAGGAGAGGGAGAGAGGGAAAGAAGGGAGAGAATTTTTTTATTCATTGCAAAGGAAAAATGGACTCCAGGTTCAGAAAATAAGATTTGCATCGTTCGAGGGAAGACCTAGACTCTAGATTTATCCCGACACTTTGCCTCATGAGGAACAAGGTAGGCCTTTACCAATGGTGATAAAAAGTGTTTTAGAGAAATGTAGGACGACTTCGAGCGAGATAAAGGTGCCAGTTTGTGCTTGTTGTTGTTCCTTTTTTTTTTAAAGTACACATAAATCTTTTTTGCATGAAGTGTTGAAACGTCATTGCAGTTATTTCTATAGGTTTGTCCTCTACAATCTTTTAATCGAATTTTTTAAAGTTTAAATTCAAAGTTGTTTTCTTTTTAGCATTCCGATAACACTTTAAAATTCTCTCCAACATTTTATTTTCTTGTTACAGTTTTCTGTAACCTCTTCTTCTATGGCTCTCTCTGTCTGTCAGTCTGCAAAATAATCTCTTTGCTTTTTTTCTTTCTCTTCCTCTCTCTCTCTCTCTCTCTCTCTCTCTCTCTCTCTCTCTCTCTCTCTCTCTCCGTTTCTTCCTCTCTCTCTCTCTCTGTCGTTCGCTTTTTTTTAAACCTTACTCCGTACCCCTCTTTTTTAATTAAAAGATGCATTTATGTTTTAGGTTACCTATTTTTTTAACACATTCATGTATACCTGCGAATTTTTGTTCATGTATTGCTCTCTCTCTCTCTCTCTCTCTCTCTCTCTCTCTCTCTCTCTCTCTCTCTCTCTCTCTCTCTCTCTCTTTATTTTTTGTTTCAATTCTACCGTCCTGTCTTTAAATCCTTTTCTCAATAACATGTCACAACTCATTTACTTTTTAACATCTGCATTAGGCTGGATTTCGATCTCCAGTACGAAGTAATGTTTGTTGTGAAAATCGCACAAAACAAAAAGACGCATTTAGTTGAACACGAGAAGAACAGACAAGTGCTTTGTTCTATTAAAAGCTTAAAGATTTTAACACAGATTAGAGAAATCTCAGAGAGCCTTGCGTAGGACGCATCTCTGAAGATGGCTTTGTCCTGCGAATGTTGCCAGGGATAGAGTAGTATAGTCCTAGTACGGTTTAAAAGGCAACTTGAATGAATTTGCCTTTAACGGAGAGATTTTTTTTTTATGGCTTAATATATTACCGGATGCAGAACAAAGTTTAACATTGGTAATTTTACCTCGATATTTTGTAAACTAAACTTAGAGAGCTCAGTTGGTGAAATGAGTTTTAGAGATTTCCATTGAACCCACTATAAGTTCTGCTATTATGCAACTGACAAAGCACAACACACGAAACAATTATTACTGTTGGTCTAAAAATGGTTATTACCCGGAGTCTTATCTAAGAGATCATAGTCCAAGAAACTTAATGTAACAGGTCTTTGATGAAGCTAAGATCATTTCATATGAATTTGCCTGATTTATGAACGCATTCGCCTTTTTAAAGGCCACCAAGTAAAACTAGCAAAGGGAGGTAATAGACTTTTCTTCGCGCACTGAGTCTCTTAGCTCGATGGCAAGGCCACATTATAAGATTATCCTGCAATTTGCCATTTCTCTCGCGGATTTTTTTTTTTTTTTTTCATTTTTAAACAAGAAGTTGTAAATGGTTTTTAAGATTTAAAAAAAAAAAGTTTTGGCAATGTTGTACCTAGTTCTCGTTGCGTTTGAACAAATTGTGGTTTTATCGATCGATTTTTCTCTGTTCATTCAGCAGTTTTTGGTTGAAAGCAGCGAGCGCTCACTCAAAAGATGAAGGCTCGATTTGGAAATACAGCACAGGATATCTTGAAGGTGATAAACTTAGCATTTTAAAACAGGTACTAGGAAGGATATATCTATTTATCTAGTATTTTATATTTGTGTTAGGATCCAGGTCCCAAATCCATTAAATAAAGATTAAAATGTACATATGTAGAACATTTGTTTAGTATAAAAAAATTTAAAGCGACTCCATATTTTTATTTCTTTTATATTATCTCCTCCTTCTTCATCCTCTACTAATTCTTTGTCTGTTTTTTTTCCTCCTGCTTCATCTTGTACTTGTTCTTGTTCTTGTTCTTCTTGTTCTTGTTCTTGTTCTTGTTCTTGTTCTTGTTCTTGTTCTTGTTCTTCTTCTTCTTCTTCTTCTTCTTCTTCTTCTTCTTCTTCTTCTTCTTCTTCTTCTTCTTCTTCTTCTTCTTCTTGTTCTTCTTCTTGTTCTTCTTCTTGTTCTTCTTCTTCTTGTTCTTGTTCTTGTTCTTCTTCTTCTTCTTCTTCTTCTTCTTCCTCTTCTTCTTTTCCTCTCTTTTTTTCCTTAGCCTCTTCTTCTTTACCTCTTTTTTCCTTAGCCTCTTCTAATTTCGACTAGCGAAACCAATGTTGTATGGAAATTGAAACTAAGTTTAAAAAAAAATTCATCCCTTAATAAAAATAAAGGATAGAATCAGTTATAGAAGCCCAAAACTTAGAGCTATCATCTAAGTATCCTAGTCTACATCAACCCACGTCATTTCAAACCCATCATCTTCTGAGTGTGGAGCAGGTACTCTGTCTTCTCATCACCTGTCAAAAGTAAAGTCATCACTGTGAAATCATGAAAGCTGGCAAACTCTCTCTCCAGCTGTGGGCTTTACAGCGAGAGGGTGCTTTACATTTGACCATTATTTCACCTTGCATTGATCTAGTCTTTGCTTTCTTTTGATCGTTTCTCATAATGTCTATGTTTATTTATAGAGATCGATTTCTGCGGGTGTTTGCATGTTCTCAAGTGTCCTTGAGATTCTGTATGCATGTCAGACTTCAAGATTCATTTTATATCTCTCCATATTATTCTCTCTCTCTTTCTGTTTGTCTGTCTGCCCTCCCTCGCTTCCTATTTCGCTTTGTTTATCTGTCTGTCTATATGTCTTACTCACACACTCTCCGACCCCTCCCCGCGTCATCTTTGATTTCTTATCACATTCTCAGGCAATAGTTGCAGGCCGTTCATTTTTGTCCCACGTTCTCTGAATCTGTCTATCTCTCTGTCTCTGTATCAGTCTTTCTCTCTCTCTCTCTCTCTCTCTCTCTCTCTCTCTCTCTCTCTCTCTCTCTCTCTCTCTCTCTATCTATCTATCGATCTCTCTCTTTCTTTGTTTCACTCACTCACTCACTTTATCTCTCTGTCTCTGTGTCAGTCTGTCTGTCTGTCTGTCTGTTTGTCTCTCTCTATCCCTCTCTCTCTCTCTCTCTCTCTCTCTCTCTCTCTCTCTCTCTCTCTCTCTTTTGCTCTTTTACTCTCTAATTTTATTAATCTTCTCTCTTTGGTCAATTTAATTTTCTCAATCTTTATTTCTTTTCATGAGCCTCTTCTACCGTAAGCACAGTTAGCTCTAGTCCAATGAGTGAAGTATGTTTCAATGTTCTCCTGGTTCCTGTTCGAATCTTTCTTATCCCTACGCATTACAAATCAATAAATATTAAAGAGCACAGAAGTTTGATACAAATGAAATGTTTGAATTGAACGCGTACCTCTTCATTGCTTATAGCGCGTCATGTGATTTGTGATTCAATACAGCTTTCTAATTACGTAAAAAAGTGGTTAAAAATTATGGCTTACTCATACTTTACAAGGATTAAAATAGCTGTGTGAAATTTTCACAGATGTGGTTTAAAAAAAAAAAGAGAGAGAGAGAGAGAGAGAGAGAGAGAGAGAGAGAGAGAGAGAGAGAGAGAGAGAGAGAGAGAGAGAGAGAGAAAATGAGAGTAATGACTGAGTTGAGGTTGGCGGAAAGAATATGAGCCGGTACAAGTTGTTTTTTTTTTACCTTTAACCTGTTTGATTTCGTTTAACAAAAATTTATTTCCTCTTTCGGGATATGACATTTTTATAGCCAAACTACACTTTATATCTTTTTAGTATTGAAAACCTATTTACTGTCTTTATATATACATACACGCACACAAAGGAAAAGTGCGGTCCCTTAGCGATGATGTGGTGATGGCCTCACACTGGTCATATGAGATTAGTGAAGCAGTTGCTTTTCGGATTTGGTCTGTTATTCATTTTTTTTTATCCCAAAATTATCAAAATTTTCTTAACAGAGAATAAAAATCCTATGAACGTTTTATGCGGCTTTCAGGTATTTGAATAATAAATCAACATTCAATCAATCAAGCAGATTAAGATGGTCCCGAAGTCGGGTGAACTCTATCGGGATATTTGAGTTATACATCAGACTGCCTGTTTACGCTACGTCTTGAGATTTATGTCAAATAAATGCAGGAATATCAATAAAGTTGATGAGTTACATGATTGCTTTTGCGCCTTGTGCAGAAAGTTGTTGACATGTCCTCCTCTATCTTCCTAGAATATAGCAACAAATCGTATATATTCATCTAACATTTAATTTGTCTGATTATATATTTGCACGTTGTTTCCATCTGTTTCATCACTTCTATTCCTATGTTATTTTTTTTCCTCTTAAAGAGAGGGCTTATTCTTTTCTCAATTTAAATCTTGACTAAAACGTTTATCCCCTTTCCCATTTTTTGGTCTTTCAGTTTATGTCTTCATTTTTTCCCTCTCTTTGTTTTTGTTTCTCTGCCTCTCTATCTCCCTCTCTCAGTCTCTGTCATTAGCTATCTTTCTATCTGTCGATCTTTCTATTTCTCTTTTTCTCTCTCTTTCCCCTCCTGAGTGCTGTTCATTCTTTCCAAGACTCTTGTCAATATTTGACAAAATTTCTAAAATTTATACCCTCATTCTAACTTAGAGGCTAGCCTGTGGTGACAGGCGATGATTAACAAAAAAAAAGGGGAAAAAGTGTTTTCTTCATTCTCAATCCCTCTCCCAAAAATTGTGCAATCTTGAGAGCCGGAACATACGCATAAATCATTGCAACAACACTGGAAGATACGATTAGTTTTATCTCGAGCCGCAAGGTAAAATAATTATGATGAAAAAAGAAAGCTATTTGCCTTTCCAAGAGAAGTGTAAATATTTTCAGTTCTGAGGTGAATTAACTTTAACTACAGAATAAGATTACATTTGAAGCTTTCTTTCTGCTGACTTAAGCAGAATAACATCTAAAAGGTTTAAGCATTTCTGTGAAGGAAAAAAAAGAATATCCTTTATGTAGGGCTCGTTGTTTTTCCTTTAGTCCTTTGACAGAAAGAGACTCTAAAAGATTGCAACTGAACACGCAACATTGGTAGAAATTGCGGCAGGGAACCAAAAAAAAAAAAAAATAGAATTTTATTTTATGCCTGTTTGTTTGGCAACGAGATTGCATGGATGAATACTATAAGACAAAGGTCAAAATTAATGTAACCCAATGAATTCTTTTGATACTTCTAGATGTGCGTCTTGGGAGCGGAGAGAGTATTTTTTGCAAAGACATCAAAAACATAACGGAAAAAAGAGCATAATATCACCTCCCCCTTAGTAGCACTTAGTTATATGGGCACTAGTTTTACTTTTTCCACAAAAGCAAAGAGTGTAGATCTGAATTTGTTACAAATATGAGGAGATACTCCAATAATGAACGCAGACGTGTATCTAGATGAGAGAAAAAAATTGCAAGAAGGATCATGTTGGAAGTTCCTATTACCCTTGGGGCACTCCTTAACAAGCAGAGAGAAGCGGGTGCAAATTTTAATATTTATTTTAAGTAAATTCCTCTTTGATCGACATTTGATACAGGTTTAAGAATTAGATTCTAGGTTGTTTTAGTTGAAACAGAATTGAATATGGATAAGATGCTCTAAAAAATGTGGATGTCTTCAAACCAATCCAAATTTGACATCTATATATTCATCTGGATGGCTACGTTTTATTTTTAATATAAATTCTAGACTTGGATCGGAAGTTTAGAATTTTAACTTGAAAATGAGATAATTATTTACGAAGCACTTGACGAAGAATTTTCTTTAATGCCTATTACAGTTATTAACTTAAAGTTTTATCTATTGGTCATCTAGAATTACAAATTGAAGTTTCGGGAACCCATGAAGTTTTAAGAAAAATTAAAAAAAAAAAAAAAGAAAAAAAAGAAAAAGGAAGAAAACTACATGCAATCGATGTGGGTTGAGATTAGCAATTCCACATGAAAAAAATTATTATCCACTAATGTTTTTTTTTTAATTTTCAAAGGTTATTAACATGCACGTAACGAGATCCTTTACAATTATAGATCACGGCAGTACATGGCCTTGGGTGTTAAAACGATGGGAAAGAAGATTGGCAATTTAAACCTAAAATATCCAGAGAGCTGAAAAAAAACATGCACTATCATAATGTTCATCTCCCCCAAAGAACAGAGAATGCATAAAATTACCCCCTCCCTCCCCCCTTTTCTCAAAAGAAGCAATATGAAATGAAATGGCATGAGGACCCTAAGCTTCGGCTTAAAACATCAAAAACGGCATCAAGAGAAGCTAAGCATCCCCCTCAGATCGATCTACATTTTCTACTTTTTTTTTTTTTTTCATATTTTAGCCAACAAATGATAATCCGGAGGATTTGAAAACAGTTTGATGGACAAACCTCCCTTTATATACTTTTTTATCATAGAATTTCGCAAAAGAATGAAAAAGTAGAGAATGAGCTTTGAAAAGAGTTGCATAATTATTTTGTTTCTAGGGTGTAGGGTGAAACAAAACAAAAATTCGAACCAAAAGTAGAGAAGCTAAGCTCTCGGCATCAAATTGCTGGCATGTGTGTGAAGGTTCTTTGCTTGGTGAGAGAAATGACCCATGGTTGGTAGTAAGCGTAATAGTTCAGTAGTAGAATTTGACAGATAGAAGCGCCAAGGTTTGATTATATGCATATATGCCCTTGACGAAATTTAAATAACTAATGCTCTTTGGTTGTAACTTCCAGGGTGAAATACTTAAATTACAGTTTAACCTTTTAAGTGAACTGGTTAAAGGATAAGAGCCACCTGTGTAGTTTACAGGTTCAATACCTTTGTTTCCTATTTTGTTTCAAAGGAGAAGTAAGTGGGGGAAATATTGAGAATTTAAACAAAGGATGTCCGAAAGATAATTAGATGATTAGAGCTGCAGAGACAGCCTCATTACACTAACTTTTTTCTGCTTTTGAGCAGTCAGTAGAGAAAAAGAAAAACCGATCATGACTCTAAATTGCACCAAGACTAATAACCTTTATGCTGGAAAAAATAAAACTAAGCACTTAGTCTAATCTCTCTGATGAGTGCATCTGTGTGGATTTAATTACATCAGAACTTCCTTCAGGCCAGGAAGGCCATCAGGTCTTCGGTTCGGTATGAGATTCAGAGGCAGGGCGGGGAAAACTACAAATTTTAAACATAATTTTGATATAGTTTTATAGTGTTGCTATTAAGTTGGTCATTTATGAATCCTTTTTTAAATAGAACCGGTGTGTTTGTTGCCTTTACGGATGTTTCTTTTTGAGTTAAGCAGTTCAGTTTCAATACGTTCTGTCACTGTTAGTTGTAAGACACTGGTAATCAGATTTAAATAATTTTGAAGAAGTGTAAAAGTATAAACCGCAAAATATTTCTTTCTTTCAGTCTTTTTTCCCTCGAAGTGCCGTTTGAAGTCGGGTGTGAAACCTGACAGTGAGATATCGTAATTGGATGATGATCTATGAGAATTGTGTCGTCAGGCATGTGAGAGGAAGTATTCTTTTCTTACATGCTGTCTATAGTTAACGTCGATTTTATCTTATGCTGGAAAGAAGTTTGAGTCTAAATATTAATATATTTACTTTAACCTAGGCCTCAGTTGGATGGACGAGTATATAAGCCAGTAGGAAAAATGAAAGAGTAAAATTCAGTTGCAGAATGTATTTTAATCTTGGAACCTTTTCCTCGTTATCTCGAGCTTATTACTTTCTTCTACTGAATTGATTTATGCGCGTATAAAGACATGCTTGTTATAAATTAGATAAACTATAAAAATCAATAAGAGAGCAATGGCATCTCTCAAAATCTTTGGATGAGTTTAAAATGTCCTCAGCTTAGCATGAGGGATCACTAGTTTGAAAAGTCTGTAAACATCATCCCGAATTATAACCTTGTCCTTCCAGTCTAAGCTATAATGACTTTCTCACTCTGTCTAGCTTGGTTTCGCTCCTTGATCATCTTGATTTTTCTTTTCCACAAAGTCAGGGAAAGCTTCAGTCAAAGATCCAATACTGGACGAAAAAAAGTTAGTTCGACGAGGACTAATTAAGTCTCTTTGAACTTTACCATCGCTTCATTACTCAGGGGATAGAATATGGGGAATCAGCTAAGTCTATACTTTCCTAATCCATTTAAGGTCCTTCTAAACGCTTATTCACGCAAGAAATTCCAAAAAATTGGACTGCCTATTTACTTTAATCATCATCATAACCAATGTTCAAAAAGGTCTATAAATAGATTAACATTAATTTCCAAATGTTCTAATTGTACTTGTACAGTGATGACAATTTTTTTAAGGACCGCAGATTGGCACCAAGGCAAACAAAAAGATAAAGACTTGCTGTTCTGTCTAAACTAAAACCGGCAGGCTTGGAAGTATTTAGCGCGTCATGTGAACAGCAAAACTTCGTGTATGATGCAAAAAGTGAACAAAACGCTTTATGTGAAAGATCGGGATTTAGTCTAAAGTATATCACAAGATTTCTGTTATTGTGGTAAAAAAAATAATGCGATTAGTTTTTATAAAATACTTTATTGAAACCTGAAGAGATCAAAGATAAAAAAAAACTCGATGAAAAAAAGGAATTCATTTAACTTTCTAAAACATACTATTTAGAAGGTTTGCGGGATAAAAGTGCATTCGGTGGCACTCGAAACTCAAACACAGTGACGTAGGCAAGAGCACTTAAACATCCAATTTATTCTAATTTCCTAAAATTGGCCACTGGGTCTCTCGGTTTTTCAACCGCTAAATGAGTGGGGTTGTGCCAGCTGCAGTGATTAAAAAAATAATTGCAATAACAATGATTATAATGTTGATAACGCTTATGTTGATGTTGATACTTTTGATGATAATGATGATGATATTGGTTGTGATAACAATAGTAATAGTAGTGGTAGTAGTAGTAGCAGTAATAGTAGTAGCAGCAGCAGCAGTCGTAACAGTAGTAGTGGTAGTGGTAGTAGTAGTAGTATTAATAGTAGTAGTAGTAGTAGTAGTAGTAGTAGTAGTAGTAGTAGTAGTAGTAGTAGTAGTAGTAGTAGTAGTAGTAGTAGTAGTAGTAGTAGTAGTAGTAGTAGAAGTAGAATAAAATTAATAATAATGATAGTAATAATAACAATAATAATAATAATAACAATAATAATAATAATAATAACAACAACAACAACAACAACAACAACAACAACAACAACAACAACAACAACAATATTTACATATCGCTTTGCTCAAAATTATTTACTCGAAGCGCTTAACATTGTAATGAAAATATGTTTTTTTAAATATGTTCATCGATGTTGACTAAATATATACTTTTCAATTGAATTCAGATTCATATGTAATGAATATTATTTTTTAATATTTTGTTATAACGGCTATACCAATTACCCTGCGTGGTTAGCAGTTTTGTGACACATCAAAACCATAATTATTTTCCTTATTTTGGTTAATCTCCTTTTCAAATTGAACCTCATTCGTTCTCTAACAAGCTCGCTCTCTCTCTCTCTCTCTCTCTCTCTCTCTCTCTCTCTCTCTCTCTCTCTCTCTCTCTCTCTCTCTCTCTCTCTCTCTCTCTCTCTCTCTCTCTCTCTCTCTCTCTCTCTCTCTCTCACTCTCTCTTAAATTCCTTGATTTAGCTCAAATGTTTGCATTCTAAGAATCAACACTAGCAAAGAATATGTATTAAGCTCATTCATTTCCTGCTTCTTCGCCTTTTTTTTTTGACTTGCCGCTTCTTCGCCTGTATTTTGACTTGCCGCTTCTTCGCCTTTATTTTGACTTGCCGCTTCTTCTCAAAATGCACTAGACCAACATGAAGCGGCGCGATCAAGCAAATAATGGCTATTTTATATTCCTCTACGCCCTGAATCGCTACCAACTTTACCCTCGAGCTTTTATCACTATCATCAGAACGTTCCTCACAAACACATCTCCTACCACCGTCTTGGTCAGAATCACTTACTTCTGTTTCCCCCACCACACGCCCAAAGTCACCGTCTCTACAGGCCTTCTTGCTCCTGAATGGTTCCCATTTTATGGCTCCTGGTGGCGATTGGCTAATTTTCTTTTCTAATTCTTTACCAGAAGACTAATTTCCCTCATGGCCACCGCCAGATTAAGCCGAGTCTCCTCAGAGAGAACTAGTATTTATGAATCGCCTCTCCTCCATTGAGTTTCGCCCTGCAAAGATAAAAGCCAATCACGCTTTTGCGATCTATCGAGAAGAAAGTTTTATCTCATTTATGTATGGGCGAAATTATGAGGAAATATAAATCCATCCTGAAAAGGTTATGACGTCTCAAGATTTGCGAGGATGATTGATTTCGATCCAAAGAATTTGCTTTGCATCAATAAATCTGTCTACCTAACTTTCGCTCATCTTTGTTCAAACAAAAGAATAAGGCTGATCGGGTTCAGTCTTTCATGGCGCCGAGCGACTGGTCTCACACAGCAGAGAACGTACGATAATGGTTGAAGAAAATCAATCGTTGTGGAATGCATTGGCATAATTTCCTAAATCACAGATAGGTCCAGTTTTAAAAGAAAAAAAAAATCTGAGAGCAACTCTATAGATCTTTTTTTTTTTTTTTTACAATTGTTCATATGTTTTGGTTTATTAGAGAGGAGTAGATAAGCAAAGAGACTGCAGAAAATTACGGGTTCAAGGATTTTGAGATAAGTCACACCCTACAAGTAGATCTGGTAGTTCTGGAGAGGAGAAAAAAAAAACTGGAAAGATTCGAAAATATCAGTTTTATTTAGTTATTAATAGAGTGCCATAGAGAGCTCAGTATGAAGAACATGAGACTATCAATACGGATGTTTTGGGCTATTCGATGGTGGGGTCAAATTTCATCAAAATAAATAAGAAGCCGTCACCTTGTCTGTAAATGAACAGCTTCAATCTCCGAAGTCCGCACCGGCTGCGGCACACAAAGCTATCCGCCAAGTGACGTAGGCTCGGAACCAAACTCACAGGTCACTACAGAGTTTATTGTCTATAACTATTAGAACAGAAAAATTCAGCACATAAAGTTTGCACTATAGAAACACGACCAATCAATAATGATGTCATTTCATTAAAAAAAAAGTTTGTTTTTATAAATAAGCGCTAGAAGAGGCACTGTATCTTATTCCTGGCTATCAATTGCTTCATATTTGTAGACTGCTGAAACTGGGTGCAAAGTAATCGTCCCCTCTATTCGTGCTGATCCCGCTCCAACTAAAATGAAGCCCATTCTTCACTCTAGTATGCTGGTTGTATTTATTGATACGGACTAATGAGCCATTTAGTGATCTATGGCACCGCATACAGTTCTAAGATGTTTCTACTGTAAATTAAAGTCTGTTTAAGGCTCCATCACATCCACATGTTCATAACTACTGCAGTTGACACACAAAAAGAGAAAGAGAGGGAGAGTGAGAGAGAGAGAGAGAGAGAGAGAGAGAGCTGGTAGAGAGAGTACATGAATGAATTGAGCTGCAATAGGGGACAAAAACGATTGTGGATATGAGGAGGGAGGAGAATAAGACAGAGGTATAAAGGGACGGATATGATAATTCGTATAAGGAAAAAATGGACACAGAGAGAGAGAGAGAGAGAGAGAGAGAGAGAGAGAGAGAGAGAGACTACAGACAGACAGACAGACAAACAGACAGACAGACGGAGACAGAGACAGAGACAGAGACAGACAGACAGGTAGACAGAGAGGACGCGCAGAGGATAGAGATATTCAGCAAGAAACGTTAAAAAGGCGAGAGAGAGAAAAAGAAAGAGAGGGAGGGAGTGAGAGAGAGAGAGAGAGAGAGAGAGAGAGAGAGAGAGAGAGAGAGAGAGAGAGAGAGAGAGAGACCATTCACAGATATTATGATTGCATACAACCATTATTTGCATCGTCGAACACTGTTCTCGATGACAAATCTCATCAAATAAAATCAAATCTACTGAGACTAACGTTGTTTTGAAATGATCATTGTGGCCTGACGGACTCTCTGCACCATTCCCTATCTCTATCAGTCTCTCTCTCTCTCTCTCTCTCTCTCTCTCTCTCTCTCTCTCTCTCTCTCTCTCTCTCTCTCTCTCTCTCTCTCTCTCTCTCTCTCACGCCGTCTGTCTATCTTTTTCTCTATTCCTCATTTGACCTGACCATAATGTTCAAACAAGGGAGATAATTTGATTTGCTCCACTGCCCTTCCAATAGGTAACTTTACACTGATTGTCATTAGGCAAATATAATAACTCTCATTATATTAGTCCGCCAACAGGCAATAATATGTGCCTTTGAAGTGTGATTAAAGCAACTAAACTGCGCCTGTCGAAGTGAATAACAACATCGATAGAAAATGTTGATCAAATCAAACATTGGAACGTTTCATTTATTCGCTCTTTATTGTCAAGTAGAAAGCGGCAAAAGCCACGGGAGCTCAACATTACTGTTACATTATAAAATAAAAAAAAAGAAAAGCACAGAAAGAAGTATATAATACGACATATAATAATTATATTAGTGATCATTTAAAAAAAGCATTTTGTGGAAAACTTAGGATCTGAACTTATTACGCCAGAATCCGCTGATATATTTTTTAATTACCAGTCTAATAAGAGCCTAAAAAAAAGAGAAAAGAGAAAATTTGATAGGACATGCGATTAAGAGAAACAGATAAATCGAGGGTCTAAAGAACCGATCATTAAGTCTTCTCAAATTGTAATGTCACTCTTTAATATTTGGCTGACTGTGCTGCTTATATTATTGCCGTTATCTTTACCATTATTACTGCTACTACTATTGTTGTAACTTCCACAACCACTACTACTACTGCTACTTCTACTACTACTACTACTACTACTACTACTACTACTACTACTACTACTACTACTACTACTACTACTACTACTACTACTACTACTACTACTACTACTACTACTGCTGCTGCTACTACTACTTCGACTACGTCGACTTCTACTTCTACTAATACTTCTAATACTACCGCTAATACCGATACTATTGACTACTACTACTACTACTACTACTACTACTACTACTACTACTACTACTACTACTACTACTACTACTACTACTACTACTACTACTACTACTTACTACTACTACTACTTACTACTACTACTACTACTACTACTACTACTACTACTACTACTACTACTACTACTACTACTACTACTACTACTTCTTCTTCTTCTTCTTCTTCTTCTTCTTCTTCTTCTTCTTCTCCTTCAACTACTTCTGCTGCTTTAGCTGTTGTTCCTGCTGCTACTGACATATAACAATCAGAATTACTAAAACTACTGCCATTGGATCTCATCGTTAACTTAAAATCATATTCGCATCCTTCATCGATTTTTCATGATAAACAAGTGGTATAAACTAAAATCAAAGACCTCGTTTGTATTAAACATCGAACTCCAAAAAGATGAACACCGTAGAGAACGAAAAAGCAATGCACATAATGATGTGCCAATAAGAAGCAGAGTCAACCCGCAGTATAGATGCTAAAGTATCGATACCCTAACGGGTATCTATTGAAAAAGTCATAGACATCGATTATGCGTTCAATTTCCCTTCCTTCCAGCCCCATCTCTAAAAAGAAGAGGAAAGAAAGAAAAAAGAAAAAAATATATTTGGCGCGGTGAACTTGATTAGTAATAATTCTAGAAAAAAAATCTTTTTTCCACTGTTCTTAGCAATAATTTGGTCCGAAACGATGCAAACAAAAAGGAAAGAAAGGACAAAATCATTATGCAACTTGAGTTCTGAAATCAATAGTACCTGATGTCTAACGGTTGACAATGGCGTCATAAAGAATGGTCATGGATGAGTGGAGAGCAATTACATGGCGCATTCGCCACCACTTAGTTGGCTGTTTTATTTGTTTGCTACGCCCTGATGCACGCTGGGAAAAGGAGCATGGCAACCAGACCCTTTCACGACAAAGAGATAAACTGAATGTGAAATCTGTGTACTTTCATCGCTTGCGGAAAAAAATCACTTACAAATCGAAAGAAACAAAAAGGTAAAAAAAAAAAAAAAACCAAAGGAGGTCAATGGCTCATGATGCTTTTATGTTATGCGCGCCAGGTTCTGAGTCATGTTCCCTCGTGCTACGATGGGTGATAACATGATAGATAAAAACAAGGAACGCTTTCTCCGTGAGTTGTGCTTGTTTAATAGCATTCGGATTGCTGTTTGAACGTTGTCGTCCAATGAAATAGATGGTTAATTACATGAAAATATGTTTCACATTAATTTCATGGTTGTCACTGTTATTTTTAAAAATACATGGTATTTAGCAAAAGCAAAAACTACAAGGAAATAAGGTTCACCAGATGCTCAGAGATAGAGGCATGGAGCTATTAATAAGGAGATCCAAAGTACAATGATTTGTCAACGTCATTTGGTGATGGCGTCGAATCCTGTCTAATACCATGATTGACGCTAACCGTCGACCTTTTGAAAGATGCATCCTAAAAGAAGACCAAGGAAACGAAGAACACATAGTTTGCTTTATATATTAATAACTGTGCGTGTGTGTATATACATTATATATATATATACATTTATTTTTATATGTAATATGTGTTTATGAAATAACACAGTAAAGGAAAAGCTTGGCATTAATATAGTATTTTTAAATAATAATTAATTTAGGCCTATCTAGTGCATGTAAATCCACGACTTTAAGGTTTCGTGCTTAGTGTTCCCGATTACATGTTGATTATTTCTGTTTCCTTACTTTCCAAAAACAATTTTCCCCAATAAATAATAATAAGCAACAAATGTTTAACTTTAGTATGTATTTCACAAATCAATCTTAGATTAAATCACCAGTTATATAACCGTACATTTTTGTTGACTTTTTTCATTTCCAGAAGAGGCAGCTTCAAGATAACTAAATGAATTTCGTGGAAACAAATTAGTTATCATCATTTCCATACTCAGAAGCATCTTTTTAAGGCGTTCCTTTATTAAAGCGGGAGGAGTCAAAACATTTAGAGGAAGGTGTATAGGAATCCTGCTATTTCATGGGTGAACTGTAATAAGGTGTCAATAATGTTTATTGTGGACTTACACGATGCTGTCCTACCATGGTAAATTTCCCTCTCCAATGGCATTGCAATGATTTTTTTCTAAACCCTGAGGCAAGTTGGTCAAACAAGGGTGTGAGTTAAAGAAATGAGGACAAAAATGCAGTTCGTTTATTTTTACCAAACACTAAGGGCAATAAGAATAAGAATGTGACAGTCACACAATGAGAGAGACTTTAAAACAACGGAAAGACTATAGTATAAGTATCTATGTCAGTTTGAATAACTATAACTAAATTGACCAACCAGGAGGCGAATGTGAATATATGCCGCATATGAAACTTATTAGTTTAATTTTCCCTCATTATTTTTCTCTCGAGTTCTGAGAGGCGACTGAGTCCATTGGTATGGCTCATTCAGAGACGCAAATTTCGATTGGTCAAGAACCAGACTGATAAATAAACGAGTCCAATACCAGACGGTGAAAAAAAAAAATTTTGTATAAAACCGCTCACTCAAACACCCAATTGTGCGAAGTTCAGAGATTTATATGAAAATGATCAAAATAATTTATTATTTCAAGCCCTTGACGACATGAAAGATTGGGTCGTGTGGAGGGTTTCTGAACCATTGTCTCACTGCATCGCTTCCAAGGGTTGTTTACATAACATGGCTAAATAGGTTTTAAAAGCAATGGTATTGTTTGTCTAAGAAGGTTAGAAACCTCTGAGATATTTGAGAGAAACAGAGAGAGACAGAGAGTGAGAGAGAGAGAGAGAGAGAGAGAGAGAGAGAGAGAGCTGGAGAGGGTGCCAAAAAAGGAGTCAGTGGAGATGTCATACTGACAGAGAGAGACATGCATGCATACTGGCAGAACTGATAGGCCCTCATAAACAGATAGACAGGCGCATAGATCTTGATACATACACACAAACACACAGAACTAATGAGAGAAAAGGAAAAGACAGAAACAGAGAGATAGAGAAAGGAGGAAGATGCAAGGAGAGAAATGGAGAAATCGTTGGAGAGGCAGAGAGAAACGAATAGCCCTAAGACTTCGGCAACAATAAAGATCAGCTCAAATGATAAAGACACACTGATAAAGAAACCTATCAAGTCGTTGAGGTAGTTTCAATATTACACAAAGGCTGAAACTTGAAATTAAGGTTCAGAAAAAAATTAATTGAATTTCAGGAGTCATTGTTATCCCGACATTGTATCCGAAGCAGAGTTCTTAGATATCATAACAACAGAGCTCCCTCTAAATTCAAAATTAATTTTGAGTTAGCGTTTGTATTGAGCTTTGCTATGAATGTGATTTATTGATTGCTTGTTTAATGGATTGGTCGATGATATATGCACCACGCTAAATTAAATAAAAAAATCATGGTTTTTGTAAGGAAAACTACGGTTATAAATATATAGCCTGTAGATTCATCGGAAAGACAAGGCTTATCTTTTCATAATAATTAGTCTACATGTTAAGTGACTCCAAATCTAGCAACAGACGTTAAGCAAGAAAACATCCTAGGAAACTCAGAGGTAAGCAGAGAAACTGATATGAGTGGTCTGCAAAAGATAGAGAAATTCAAGTGATAAAATATGAGAGGAGAGAAAGAGAGAGAGAGAGAGAAAGAAAGAGAGAGAGAGAGAGAGAGAGAGAGAGAGAGAGAGAGAGAGAGAGAGAGAGAGAGAGAGAGAGAGAGAGAGGAAAAGAAAGAGGGAGGCTAAGTCAGTAAGGCAGAGAAAGATAGAGAAAATGATAAAAGTTAGTCAGAAAGGAGGAGTATATATGAGATAGAGGTGAGAGTAGGAAAGGCAGAAAGAGAAACAGAAATTAAATAGTCGGAAAGAGAAATGAAAAAAGGGAAAATTGATGAACGGGGGGGGAGAGTAAAAAGAATAAAATGAGAAGTGGAAGCGAGGGTGATACAGAGAGGGAGAGGTCTGGGAAAGAGGCACCGCAGCTAATCTCTACACTCAAACATATAAGACAAGGGAAAGAAACCAAGAAGCATCGTCAGACATCTTATTGAGTTATGCGAATATCGATCTTAAGAAAACACAAGGAGGCAAAGGGCTACGGCACAGTGTGAACAGGTTGGTGATGGACCCTTCTCCATCTCAGCCCCGATGAGCCTCGGTTGCGCCAACTGCTAGTCTGTCTGTCTGTCTGTCTGTCTGCTTGTTTGTCTATTTGTCTCTCTGTACTTCTCTATTTTTTTATGTCCGTTTCTTTCTTTCTCTCTCTAGTCTGCGTCCATTTATCTCTACCATTGCCGCTGCCTGAATTTTTTTTTTCAAATAATAATTTTTATCTTCCTCCTTTACTCTTTTTTTCTCTGACTCACACACACATATATGTATATAAATATATATATATATATATATATATATATATATATATATATATATAATTATGTAATTTCTAACTAGATTTTTCAATCTTTTTTTTTTCTTCTTTTTTTTTCTCACCACATATTTTTACGGCCCGCCCCGCATTATTATTCTTTACCTCTCGCACAGCAATAGTGAAATTCGCGTATCTCACTTCCTCAAATCTCCACCCAGCCTTTTGAAAGTTGTTTTTCAGCCCCTCGTCTCTTTCTTTACAATGCTTTTATCTAATCCAAATTAAACATTTGCCTGTTTAGTCTAACGGAATATTTGATTGCCTTGAACTCGAGCTTATCTTTTCGATGCTCCAAGAATATCTTTTTCATGCTTCACATTTGTTTCTCTCTTAAGTGCTCACGACTTGTTCGCCTCAAGGTCGAAACATTAATCCAACTGTTATATGTATATATGTCTCCTCTGTCAACACTTTTATCTTTTAGACATACTGCAACTTTAATTCCTGCCACGCTACATGTATGTATCACAATCTCAACTGATGGAGAGCGATACCCTGACATTTCCCTAATGAGAACAAAGCACTTAACAAAGTCATCTTTCATTTTCAGCCTTTTTAATGCATTATTAAAATGCTGATAACCACTGGGTAGGTATTTATGTTAAAGTTTTGCTCAAGACTCATTTCTGCACGTTTTTCCTCTCTCCCTCTCACTATTTCTCTCTCTCTTTCTTTCTCTCTATCTCTCTTCCTCTCTCTTTCTCTGTCTCACTTCCTCTCTCTTTCTCTCTCTTTCTTTCTCTCTCTTTCTCTCTTTCTCTCCAGCTAATCGTTCGTATTCACGATTAATTTTTTCGCAGAAACCAAATCCCACACCACCCTGAAGAATAGAAAAATCGCCATTTTAAAATGCTAAAGGGGTTTGAAAAAGAGACAGAATAATATGTCTAGACATCTCTAATTGGAAACAGGATCTTACTGGATAGCATGAATATCAATGCTCCCTGGAGGTATTTTACTTCGCACGGAAAACATCAAATTCTTGGGAGATCTCCACATCTTTAAGTCATGAGACACGTTCTCTAAAAAGATAGCACACAAAAGAAGACTCCACAGGAACATTTAACAGAAAAAAAAATCGAAAAAAATCTCCGGTTGTGTTTTGTCTTCCTTTCGACTCCAAATATAAACAGGCATGCTTAGTCCCTTAGAGTGTTGAATGCAACATACGACCAGTTTGAGCCACGACTAATTGTTCGGAATTGTATTTTGTCGATCTGGGTTTAGTATTGAAGCTTGTGTAACTAAGCATTTAAAAAAATATTGAATCAACGATGCAAGGAGAGTGGTGTAGCGTGAAATAAGAAGATTTTCAGATAAAAATTTGAAAACATTTTATGTTAGAAAGAGGTTTAAAAAAAAAAAAACCATAGAGAGGCCGAAAGAGAAAAGGGGCAGAATTAAGGTGGGAAGAGAATGTGTGCATAGACAGAAAGTGATATAAACTGACACAACGAAATACCTGACTGAAAAGATACTGCGTTGAGGATTTGAGAGAGAGAGAGAGAGAGAGAGAGAGAGAGAGAGAGAGAGAGAGAGAGAGATTGATAGATAGATAGATAGATAGTTAGACACACACACACACATAAAGAACCTACAGAGAGATAAAGTAAAAGAGGAGATACGCAGATAGAAAGATAAAGAAAGAAATTAAGAAATATAGAGAAAGAGAGAAGGACTCTGGGGAGAGGTAAGTTAGAGGAAAAGATTAAAAAAAAATGTAGCGTCAGAGAAGTACCAAACACAGGAAAAGGAGAAAGAGGGAAAAGAAGAAAGAGAGAAAGAGAGAGAGACAGAGAGAGAGAGAGAGAGAGAAAGAGAGAGAGAGAGAGAGAGAGGAGGAGGAGGAGGAAGAACTAAATTACGGTATGATAGGTTGTTATTTTTTTTAAATGCTTAAAATAGAAAATATTTCCCAACATTTTATAATCAACCACTAAAAGCCTACCTTTACAACTCGCAGGATAGCTCCCTGTAGCGCACCGACAAAATCTTCCTCTTCCTCTGACTCTGACTTTCAACATGTGCTGGATTTGCTTTTGAGTTCGATGTAGAGATATGTATACTTTCCCTAAGAACTTAGGCTGTAGTTGGCTCGATCCAGATTTGAATTTCTGATCTGCTGGTTCGCCAGCCGGGTGTCTACCATAACGCTCCAAAGAAGAGGTGTTCCTGTTGGTCAACTTTGAGTAAAATACAGGGTAGTTTCAGGATCTGATCAGGAATCTAGAAAATAACCCTATGACCGCAGATATCTCGTACAACCAATCATGCATTCCGCACACAATTCACACTTATAAACTAAGCTAATAAAAGTTGAAACGTTTATTGGTTCATTTCGCAATCGGCGGGTCCAATTTTAAAATAAATAAAGATTTAAGTTGTGCCTGTAACGGAATCTGTTACAAGTTTAAACTTCGAACTTGGAAAAAAAACTTTTCACCGTGGACGTTTGCTGCTGTTTTAAAACTGATACTTAGCCCCAATAAAGTCTCTTCAGAATTTCACAATCATAATATTAGATTTGAAAAAAAAAAAGGGGGGGGGGGAGGATGTTCCATTTATATTTTAGGCTGAAATTTAGTTTAATTGTTTTGCTTTGTTTGTTTCTTTGTTTGCTTGTTTTTGTTTTGTTTCTATCAAGACCACTACAGTTTAATATAGAGTAAGTCTTTACAAATGGATGGGCCGATTTTTGTGGTGATTAAAGTCATTATGGTCGCAGAGTTTGACGACAGTTGGAAGCTTGCACATTGGGCCGGTGGTCTTGAGAGAAATAATCCTATTCCAAGCCTGATTAAGCAACCCTCACACCGAGTAAAAACCTTCCAAGCACTCACTCTCTCACTTACTTTTCTTCTATTTGCTCTAGTTTACATCTACTCAGTGTCGCAGCTGTCAGTATTTACGACTTTCTTCTAGCAAGGACAGGCAGCCAAATCAAATTTCCACTGATTAATTTTTTTCGAAAACTTCTTTATTTTTTTATTATTATTATTTAAGGACGTTTTAAGTGAAAAAGAGAAAATAAATTTCTAAAAGCAATTTGTAATTATGTCAATTATATGTAAATAGATAGATAAATAGATATTGGATGGATAGATAGATAGATAGATAGATCAGCTGATAGGTAGATGAATTTTGAAAAATATAGATAAAAATTATATGCATAATTATATAATTATATATATGAAAAGATAATTATATAGATAGATATATAGATAGAAAGATAAATAGGTCAATAGAAATATCTATAGCCTGATACATATATGTATTGGCAACGTTTGATACTTTGTTTGCTCCTCTACCATTATGACTCGGTTACAAATACATCACTTTTAAATTTAGATCAAAGATGATTTATTTCCTCAGCCTCACTTTTTTTTTTTAAGACAAGATAAATTCAATTTTTTTCGCGAGTGCTTTAATTACTTAGATTTTAGAAAGCCTCAGATCTATCCGTTTTCTTTGCGTGAGTAGAAACATCTTGAACGTGGCTTAGCAAATAAGTTCAAAGGAGGATTATACTTTTGTAGCTTTCTTCAAAGATCTCGTATTGAAGTTAATAGGTCTCTTCTTCAATTCACTGATTTTCTCTGCAGTGCCTTTCTAAAGTATGTTTTGTTAGCGCAAAAGGAAGATGTAACTCTGCTGCAATAATTATTAGTTCAATGAGAAGAACCACTTTTTTTCACATAATGAGTTTAAATGTTTACTCCTTTGGCATATTTTGTACTGACACACCTCTTCACTTTAATTTGTCCAGTTGTTTTGCTTACTTTTGCTCCTTCTGTTCACTTTTGTCTTCTATCATTCTTTATTCTTACTTTTCTTTCGATTTATCTCTTTTTGTTGCAATCAGATGCGTGCACAATTTGATGTTCTTGAAAGCCTCTTTGTACTTGCTCCTAAGAAAAGAAAAATCACCCTTCGTCCTATTACAATTATCACAGTAAAAAAAAAGACTCATACTGAGAGCTTCAAATATTTCGTGGATCGTAAAAAGATTATATAATTTAGGAGTTGGGTAATTAGTCACCTTTCAAACATACGTGGAGGTTTCTTGTAAACGTATATTTAGATTACAAGAAGAAATGCATTTCTTGAAATGATAAATATTTCAAT
>JAWDGP010003760.1:812500-815000 GCA_033675545.1 Elysia crispata
GATTTATTTTGCGCTTTGCTATAGGAGAAAAAGATGGAAGATGGTGGCAAAGCGAAAACAAACGTTATTGCATATATAAAACATAAAAAAAAATATATATATTTGAAAGAAGCTTCAGAAGTCTTGATTCGAAAACCATAGGACTTTTCTTTAGTTTTACATGAAAAGAATTAAATCTTTAAACTCTGATGGTATTTTTACAGCTTTTACAGAAGATGTGGAATTGTTTATGGCCGGTTCTAAATTTCTTTCATAGATTGCACTAATACTGAACGTTTCATTTTTTTTCAATAAAAAAGAATATAAAGTAAATAAATCAAACTTGTTAACTACACAAAAATATATTTCACTTCATCTTTCAGGATTACCCGATTATTTTAAACTTTTGAGTCAATATGGCATTAATTGTGGAAAGAAATTGTGGAACAGTAAGAGCAAAGTAGAAATAAGAAAATTGAGTTATGCTTTGAAGAACTCATTCAAATAAGATAAGGAATAATTCTCAAATGTAAAGACAAAAATAAATAAACCTTGCGTAATAACTATGTGGACAGACAGGACGGCAACTTTTGAAACGCGTTGACTACAAAAACTTTCAGTTTAAAGACCGCTAGGAAAGGTTTAACATTAAAAGGGCAAAAAAGATTGATGAAAAAGTAAAATCACCAGTCTATTGTTGTGACATCAGAAGTGAAGAGTCTATTACCGATAAGGTCTAAAATGGAATATGCACACAACTTTCTGACTAACGAAAAAAGAAATAACACAACTATAAATTTCACATATAAACGTTTCAATTTATAAGCTTCGTCAGTAATGACACAAAATTGTGCTTTCCGTTCAACATTCAAAACCCCAAGCAGACCTAGTCCACATTTTATGAATTCCTTTCTTTTCACAAATTTCACAACATGGTACATTCTTGCGTTTATATGCTAAATCTATCGTTGTGTTACTTTCTTTTTTGTCCCGTAAGTATAAAATTGTATGCCTATATCCATTTAGGCCCTGATTTATACTTTTTATAGACACATACACGCGTCCTTTTGGATCCTTTATAATTACCAAGTTATCCTCCAAGTGTGTTGTCTTTGCTTTCGATTTGGATTTAGTACCGACAAGTAAGTCAAGATTGCGGATTTCAAAAGCGTAAGCATTTTTTTTTCCATCTTTTTAACATCGAGCCCATTTCTTATCACTGATAAGCACCAACACTAAGGTTTACATAATTCTTATAATTTATTATAGTCATAATAGACTGCCTTTTCTTTTCTATCCAAACAAATTCTACTTAAGACAGATACTCTACTACCTTACTACTCTACTGCAACTACTACTACTATTACTGCTACTACTACTACTACTACTACTACTACTACTACTACTACTACTACTACTACTACTACTACTACTACTACTACTACTACTACTACTACTACTACTACTACTACTACTACTACTACTACTATATAGATATTGGTGGCTGTTTTCGCAAAAAAGGATTGCCGAATTAAAATGACATTTGTAAGCCAATTCGGGTTTCATTTCTTTTGCTTCTCATGGTGATGGTGGTGATGTTTCTTTTTCTTTCTTTTTTTTTTTTTTTTTTTTGTTTTTGCGACGAAGGGTGGAAGCGTGTAACTGAATTTTAATGTTTTTATTTTCTCCAAAAGTTCTTTTGAGAATAATTACCTTGTTCAGCAAGAGCGTGGCTCGCATGGAACGCCTCATCTTGGACAATCAACAAAAGTGGATCATGGCAAATTCTGAACAATCATCACTTGTCCTTGTATTACTTTCCCGTGTCCTGTACGCAAAGTATGTATGCTATCGACATTGGCTATTGATTACTGATCGAGGCATCTTTTATTATTATGCGTCTGGTTCTGTTTGTAACTCACGTTGTACGATTTTTTTTGTGTGAGTGTTTTTTACTTTCTTTTTTGCCGCAGCTCGTCTGGTTCAAACAAAAAAAGTATGCTTCTTTATGACACGTTTGTTTACTTACTGTAAGGTTCCGTCAATAACTTATATCTTTAAACAAGTCAAGTTTTATTTTCTGTTGTAAAATGTATAAAATACCCTAAATTAGGTGATTTCCTAGACTTTTTCGGGAAGAAAGTGATGGTAACGATACTGTGCGTTATCTCTGGATGTGTCCGTATACAAGACAACTACATGTATTCATAATTGTCTCGATCTATAATATTTTTCACATAAGCAGGAAAGTAACTGTCATGATATATAAATATGCTCCTAGTTCTACGTTTCTGAATCAAACCATATTTTTGCCGAGAAAATCCCAACCTCAAAAGTTTTAACCAAGACATTAATGTGAATACATAAAAATAAAGGTGAAGGTTGAATAAGAAGAAAAGGGTAAATGAGCCATATTGGTAAATATGGTAATCCATGCTGACCACAAAGATAATGGTTTGCAAATTTAATGTTTCCTGGTTGTTTGTTTACAGAAATCATTGAAAAAAAAGAGTCCTGAAAC
>JAWDGP010003760.1:822500-832500 GCA_033675545.1 Elysia crispata
CTAAAAATCAAATTATTTAAAACACAGCTAGATGCTCATTGCCATCAGTAGATACATCTTCAAGAATCTAACTCATTAAATAAAACGCTAACTTAATAACTTATCGCCCAAGTCTTGCTCAGCCGCTGAAAGACTGATCAAGACTCAACCCATAGTTACAGTCAAGCCCAGGGAAAGGGGCTCCAAATTGAACAGAGCGGGTGAAGTCGGGCTCAGGGGATCGACCTAGATCTAGATAGCCTGTACCAATATCTCGCTTCTTCAAAGATCAATCTCAAATGATTAATTTCCTCCCTGCTCTGCTGTCAGCGCGACAAATAGGTCCACTCTATTTCTCGTCATCGGTTTTTCCTTAATCGAGAAACAGCACTTTAGGTGCTAGTTTTGGTAGGAAACGTTGTATTTTTCTGTTTGTCTGATATCTTTGTTCCTCTCTGTTTCTTTGCCTTCCTATCTCTTCCATCATCCTACTTTGTCTGCCTATTTGCCTCTCTTTCTTTTCACCATTATCTTTTCCTTTGTTTGTGAGCCTCTATTATCAATCACTCACTGCCTATCTCTCTCTCTCTCTCTCTCTCTCTCTCTCTCTCTCTCTCTCTCTCTCTCTCTCTCTCTCTCTCTCTCTCTCTCTCTCTTTCTCTCTCTAATTATTCATTTATTTTTTCTTGCTCACTGCTTTTCGTCTGTAGGAAGTCAGGTACGATTACACAAGACCTAAGACCATTTGGGATAAAATGTATGGCATTCAAGTAGTCTTGAAAGATGGTTGATTTCTCGATTGCTGGCTATGGCTTGCCTTTAATCTTATTTTTATAATTAGATGTAATGAATACTAAATATCGTATTGTTGATGAAATTAGTTTTTAAAGGAAAAAATGCATTTTCACGACTTTTCTTAATGTTAAGTTAACACGCTTATAAAATTTATTGCATAAAAAATTAAACCTACAACACGAATGTACTCTTTTAGACGTTTTTTTTTTTTATTTTGGTTTTAATTATTTCTATTGACGTTTATGCGCTTGTGAAAACTGGAAATGAATATTGCGCATGTTGAGTGCATTAGCACAGGGCATTACGATAGTTGTACTCAATGCATTAGCACAGGGCAGTACGACAGTCGTGTTCAGTGCATTAGCACAGGGCAGTACGACAGTCGTGTTCAGTGCATTAGCACAGGGCAGTACGACAGTCGTGTTCAGTGCATTAGCACAGGGCAGTACGACAGTCGTGTTCAGTGCATTAGCACAGGGCAGTACGACAGTCATGTTCAGTGCATTAGCACAGGGCAGTACGACAGTCGTGTTCAGTGCATTAGCACAGGGCAGTACGACAGTCGTGTTCAGTGCATTAGCACAGGGCAGCACGACAGTCGTGTTCAGTGCATTAGCACAGGGCAGTACGACAGTTCTATACCTATTGAAATAGCCAGATGCACTTGTTAAATATGTCAATTAAACGCGTATACTTGCTATTTCAAATACCTTTTAATCTGCAATAAAGACATTTTTTTATCAAAATGTGATTAAATAGTTTTGTAATTTTTTTTAAATCCACTCTGAACGGATATTCTAAAAAGAGCTTATATATAAATATAGAATAATCGGGCTATTTTGTTCATGAACGAATCGGTCTGTCATATGAATTTTATTGGCATAAGCACGGAGATAATTATAATACAGAAGATCAGCCAAGTCTGTACTTTCCTAATCTGTTTAAAGATTCTTGTAAAAACTTATAGAAGGTCACAAATTCCCGAAAAGTGCCCTGCCCTGCAGAAAGCCATAATCAGGATCTATGATTATTTTTTTTTAATTCTTTTTCAATCTAAGTCTGATTTGAGGTTGGGATTTTTTTTCCTTTGTATTTTTTACCAAAACGCGACTTGGAGTCTATTGGGAGATGAAATGGATTTAGAATAAACCTTATTTCAAGATAAATTATTTTTTCTCATATTATATATAAGTAATGGTATTAAAAAAAGAGTATGATGAGTCTTATGACAGTTTTATTTAAGCAGCAAAACAATAATGCCTGCACTGAGGAACAGTCGCTCACCAAGAGCAGAAACGTTGCCACCATTGTTTAGTGGCATGAAAATTTAAGTCAGCAGGGAACAAGTTATAGTCATTTCAAAAATACTAATAAGGAAAAAAAGGTTATATTAATTTCAAAAATGGAAAAAAAGTTATTTTTCATGACTCTGTCTAGTGTTTTCTTTTAAAAATATGGAACCTATTGTTTATAAGATGACAATGAATAATGTTTTATCTTTCTTTGTGCGTTTCAAATATGACAGGCGTATTCTTGATTGCATTGTTTAATTTACCTAAACATTGATTCTACAAAAATGCATGTGACCGCTCTCATGATATTTGGAAAAAATTCAAACAAAATAATTATTATCTTACTAAAAAGGTGAGAGAAGAAAAAACATTAAAGGCTGTCTTAAGCCGTTGAAGTTCCTAAATCATGGTTTAATCACTATTTTCTCCAAGAAATGAAGAAAAAAGGCTATTTCTTATGTAGGTTTTGTGTCTGGTGAAAACAAGCGCAGAAGGCGAAGTCGCTAAGGTTAAACCGATTAGAACTTGGGAACTTTTAACATCCTTTACTCAACTTCTCATGGGTTTTGTCTGAAGTCGAAAGAGGATTGCCTTCAGCAAGCCGCTGTGCTCTCTGCCTCGCTATTTATATGCTTCTGTCTCCTTCCATCTGTCTTTCCCCCATCTCCTTCTCTCTCTCTCTCTCTCTCTCTCTCTCTCTCTCTCTCTCTCTCTCTCTCTCTCTCTCTCTCTCTCTCTCTCTGTCTAGCGCTCTGTGGTTCTTTTTCTCCCTAATCTTTCGTTCTCGCTTCTTTGTTTATCCTCGGTTTATAGGATTTTTACAGTAAGTCCTGAAGGACTAATTCTTTGGATTTTTATCTCATTATTCTTTTGCGTTAAAGTAGACATGAGGTGGGTTTCTAGAGTGTTGGGTTATTTAAGGAGTGATAAAGCCTACCATAAACGCATGACACTGTTCACGTTATTGAGCATTTTGATTTCTTTCGATGAATATTATCATTCAGGGATGGATTAAGTATGTGAGGGGCCCGGCTGAAAAGGGCGCCCATTTTTCAACTTTTTCTATAGGCTACAGGCCATACTGCTACCCCATAATTTAATGTTTTAATAGATAAAAAGTAGGCCTACTGTTATTTCTGGTAGATATAAATTCGATGCAAGTTTATCATAATCCAAAATTTTGAAACCTCACTTCCTGATAGATCATTTGGAATCTATACCAATAGACATCCCGATTAGCCACTCTCTTTGCGGTTTGTGACTCCTGGCTCTAGATCTGTTGCACCGGTTTGCTTGTTTCAAATAGCGCGTTTTTAAGCGTAT
Organism: Elysia crispata; assembly: GCA_033675545.1. Lineage (NCBI taxonomy): Eukaryota > Metazoa > Mollusca > Gastropoda > Plakobranchidae > Elysia > Elysia crispata. Next base: position 825,890 of record JAWDGP010003760.1, read on the forward strand.
GGAGTCTCTGTTTATATTATTATATAAAGGTTAAGTTAATAACATAACAGAATAATCTCATAAATATAAAATATAGAAGAAAAAAAAATTCCAGAAAAGAAATGAAATTACGAAAAATGACAGAAAGATGTTGACAAAACAAGGAGTTTGCTTTTGACATAATTAATGCCTCTAACCATCTGGAAGGCAATACTTTAAAAAAAAAACATGGCACGTCTTCTTAGCTTTTATAACGATTCACCAAGTCAATAAGAGTGCTTCAAGAATACTGCAATAAAAGCAGATGGAAGTTGGGTACGACATCAAATTCTTATTTCTCTCACAGGGCCGACAACAATCTCATGTGGTAAGGATTGAAGTTGCTAGTGGCACTAAAAAACTAGTAGGCAAGGTAATTCGAGAAGGTATTAAGCAGCAGGCCCATCTTTGATCATTAAATTTGTGACACAAGGACTACAGTCTCTGACAGTGATGGAGAGGAGAGAGACACACATAATCACCCACACGAACAAAGAAACTCCAATCAGCAGTTTACGATATCCTTGTCAGGTTATAAGGATTTTGTGCTAGTTTGTAACCTATTTGTAAGAAACATCAGATGAATCACAACCATAATCCGCCCACTCCCCCATCTCTCCATCCACACCTTCTTTAGTACGGTCCTGTTATCAACAATTATATATACGAGGGGCGAGGGGTGGGGGCTCAAGAAGTCTTTGGTCTTGATATGAAGCAATAAAGGTAAAGCCTTTTATAATTTGGCAAACAAACTTTTATTTCTCTGCATAGACACCACGCAGAGATGTATAGATTTCTGCATCTCTTTTCGGCCTTCAAAAGTCCTTGAGAGCAGAAGGACCAAAGATGGGTCCCAACCAGTCTTCAACAACTTTAATGGCATCCTCGTTGTCATGGAATCGGTGTCATTTTCAGTGATTTTTAGATTAGGGAACAGAAAAAATCTGAGGGGGCTAAGTCTGGTCAATGAGCTGCACTGTCTTGCTGTTAGAACTGTTTGTTGTGCCCCGTGTGTCATATTTTTCCACGCCTTTTTCTCACCTATTCGGACCGCAACTTTATCAGCAAGCTCGAATAATAGTCTCCTGTGATTGTTTGTCTATTTTTCAGGTAATCAGTCATAATTATGCCTTCACAATCCAAGAAACACGAGAACATGACCTTCCTACTTGATGGTGTCACTTTTGCCTTCCTTGGTGAAGGAGAAGAAGAGTTTTCCATTGCCTGAATCAAAGTAATAAATCCATGTTTCATCCATAGTCATGTTTTTACAGAAGTATGTGTCAGGACTCCATTCGAAGGAGAGTATTGCAGGACTCAACCCTTTGTTTCCTTTGTTCACTGATCAAAAGGCGAGGCACCCATAGCGCAGAAACCGTTAATACTAGATTGGCATTTTATAACTGTCAAACAGCACACATGTGAAACTGGAATCAGTAGAGGGTCAACTGAACTGATCCTCTAATACTATCTCAAGGTTGAAAAGGTTTCTGTGCGGTGGGTACCTCACCTCTTGATCAGTGAGCAAAGGAAGCAGAGGGTTGAGTCCTGCAATACTCTCCTTCTAAAGGAGTCATGAGGAGGTCCAAGCTTATGGTGGCAAATGCCCTTGATATAATACTCTGACATACTGGATAACAAAAGGTGAACGTCCTTCACAACCTTTATCCACCACCGACATGAACCCAGATTTGTAATTTCTTACCCAGTATGTCACAGTATTAGATCAAGGACATTTGTCACCATAAGCTTGGACCTTTTCATGAAAAATATCAGAAGGGGATTATGATAACCGAGCGGTATTCAACCGGCTCCATGACGCAATTTTAGCGAAGAAAATCAAACAGTTTTTTAACTTTGGTTTCAATAAACGGGCTAACAAGACAGTGCCTTATTGCAGTTGGATTTTCCGGAAAATTTGCATCTCGCGTTCCTAAAAAAAAAAGATCTAAAGGCTGAAAAATTTCATTACTCTGCCATTATTCTTTCCTACTCCGACATAAGACCTCTTTCACTCCTCTCGTAGTCCTGGGTCGCATTTATAAACCTCAATTTAACTTTTGGCGCCTCAATTCTTTGAAGGGTTGTAAGGACATACCTCTAACACTTTCTGTTGTGATGTATTTGGTTTCTGGTGAGTTCAATGTGAGCAATTAAGTAATGAAAAGTCGGCCTCATCTGTAAGTAGATTGCTTTGTGTGCTTTAGGAAAGATAGAGAGAAGTTAATATTCTCTGAGCCTTTTAAGGGAAAGGCAGTATTTCAATGGACACGAACAAATCGCTGTCTTGTGTGTCTTATTGATTTTGCTTTTTATCTTTCGGAGAAGCTGTAACTGTGATCATATTTAAAAAAAAAAAACTCGTTGGGTTTGTTTACTAATTGTTTTTGTTGTTGTTGTTGTTGTTGTTGTTGTTGTTGTTGTTGTTGTTGTTGTTGTTGTTGTTTTAAGGGAGTGGGGTTTACTGCCCATTATTTAATATTTGCTTTGTTTTTGCTTCCAAAAATTGATATGTTCCTGCATGTGTGTAGTTGTATTTTCTTCATTCGATAGATACATTTATCGTTCTATCGATCTTTTTCTCAAACTAGCTTTCCTTTCATATTTTATCCTGCGCTACATTCGTACACCCTTCTCTTCTGCTCTCTTTCACTCTTGATCTATCTTTCTTTCTTTCTTTCTATGTGTATCTTGTTTACTCTATTCTCGCGGTTTCTTCCTACGTACGGCCTTTTACTCTTTCAGTTGCTTGTTTGTTTGTTGTTGTTGTTGTTGTTGTTGTTGTTGTTGTTGTTGTTATTTATATCAATTATTTATACTGCATTATAAATGTTTGCCCCATTATGCTGTAGGTATGTTTACTATCCATCAAAAGCACGTCCCGCAGAATCCAAGTGTAAACCATTCAGATGAGGGTCCCAGGGAGGAAAACTGAAGACTCAGTAGCCAAAGCTCGACTAAGGTTTCTGGATTTTTCTAAATCGTGATTAAAGCACCAGTACTCAGGGCAATCAAGCTGATGGTTCTGGTGCGACGAAATGCTGGGCTATTTCAGCCGTCACGTTCTCTGTGTGGAAACAAGAATTCGTTCTCATATTGCCTGTCTGTCTGTCTGTCTCTGTCTCTGTCTGTCTGTCTCTGTCTCTCTCTGTCTCTCTGTCTCCCTCTCTCTCTCTCTCTCTATCTATCTATCTATATATATATATATATATATATATATATATATATATATATATATCTTTCTCTGTGTGTCTTCTCTCTCTCTTTTCCTCTCACCCTCTCTCGATCTCTCTATCTGTCGCGTTATTTAGTTTATATCTACTTATCGCTATATCCATCTCACACTATTTATTTGTCTGTCTTTATTTATTGAATGTATAAAATAATTTATATGATTTTTTCAAAATCGTATTTATGCATATGTTTTTATCTTCCACCCTACGCCTTTGCTTGCATTTCTTTTTCCCCCCTATTTACACGTCTTCTTTTGCCTGCACTTTCTCCCTTACCTTCTTAATTTGCTATTTTTTCTTCATTTTCAATATAATTCAAATAAAGTTAAAACAATTTTGAGTTACATTCTAAAATTCTCTTTTTAAAATTATCAATCAAAAAGTCATTACCCCTTCTGTTTCGCATCCTGATCTACACACATAGAATTCCCTTCTGATCTGCTAGGGAAAGTCGGAGAGGAACGGGTGTAGGGAAGGGAGGGCATCGTAAAGGGAACGCTACATCTCGGTCGTGCACCTTAGATCGTCCCGATAGCACGGCCGAGCCTCATGTATAATTCGGGTTGTCTGCTCATACAGAAATTACACTTCTCCTCGCGAACATGGGAACATAAAAAGAAAAAAGCGAAAGCTTTCAGACAGTGAACAAGATGATATTAATGAGGTGGCGGGAGGGGCAATGGAGAGCCAGATAGGGACAAAGACAGTCCGACAGACAGACACAGGCAATCAGACTGATACATAGGCAAACAGACAGGAAGACAGATAGACAGACAAGAAGCCATAAAGACAGGCAGAGAGACAACCAGGCAGGCAGATATTCTGGGTAACGGAATATGAAGAGCGGGAGAGATTGAGAGAGAAGGAGAGGGGAGAAATCAGCAAGCGAATTGCATATTGAACCTCAATTCTGGCCTTTTATATTGACAAACATGAAGCTTCAATAACTCTTACAAGCTAAGGAAAAGGCATAAAGTAATGACTGGCCCACCAAAGGACAGGAATGGGCATGGGGTGAATGCTTCTGGTTTGTTCCTCCTAAGATTAAAGGTTAAGCGTCAAACTCTCTGGTCAAAGATTTGTTTTCATTTTGCTTCATTATAGTGTTTGTACACATTTTCCTATTACTACTTTCAACAATTCAGATTTGTGTATTATTAATGAGAAGGGGAAATGCTCAGCCTGTTCATTTTTACCTTCAACTGCAACTTTCATGCTTTTGAAATAAGGAGATTATTTTTCCCTTGGCAATTTTAATTCCCTATAATCATGGCTAGGACTTAACTTGTGATGCCCACAAGACGACAAGCCGCCCAAGATATTGAAGGTAACGTGAGGAACAGTAAAGGGTATACATTAAAACCAAGTATCGAACTCAATTAAATAGCTTCAAACTTTATCCGGATCTCTCATGATGGATCTTTCAAGCGATTATGCTTTCAAATTAATAGCTGTTCTTTCCCATACATCGCAAAAAAATAATGTATGCACAGTTATAGCCTGGTTTTGATAGCGAAAGGCCACTTAAGTTTTATAAGAAGGTTTGAAGCACTAATAGATTGAGGTTTTTTGAATTAAAGAAAAGATGTGACATTAGTTGTTAAGTTTAAATTTATATTCTGGCCCGGAAGGTGACGAGTTTGTAAATTATCCTGTTTAAAATTTTATGTACGAATACGACCCAGCTGTCAATGAATACGAGAACTTAAAAAAAATGAAGATGCACCTCTTTAATGCTAAGAAGTATGAATTATAGAGAAACTGTCATTATTTTCAACCATTAGCACTATTTTTCAGAGAAAGTTTAGGATACTCATTCCTAGTACATTACCAGCTCTCAGCTCGTAATAGAAAATTGAGGTTATAGTCTGTGTTTATATAAACCGGACAAATTAAGAGCAAAATAATTAAAGCAGTTTTCATTCCACAAAATAAGCGATAGCAAAATAATAACAAAATCACTTATACTACGATTTATGAAATTTTCACGCATAACATTGCTTCTTCGTTGAGGCATAAAAATCAACAAATAAAGAAATAAAACTGTAATAATTTGAAATGTTCAAAATCTTCCTAGAATTTTCAAATCGACATCAGCATTAAGCAAAGTTCAAAATGTAGACCTGTTAGGTTACATACAATCACTTTTTTTAGTTTACGTCAATTTGAGCACATTTCTTTTACTATACTTCCTTCCTTTCGTGTTTTCAAGAGCCTACAGACTGATATTTTCCAAATTGTTCAAGACATTTCCTTACGTATCCAAAGCATTACCAAGTTTAATAATTTTGATAACTCATTTAAGCACCTAAGTCTCAAAATGCAGATCTAGATACTTTTGTGGAAGACTTAAGGAACCATGTAGGAACTTTGAAAAGCAAAAAGACAACTCAAGATATTGGATTGTACATCGAAGGAAATACAGGAATACTAAATTTTTCTTCAGCTTTAAAAAAACTCAATTCTGAGCAGCTGTTCCACAAAAAATACTAATGGGATCAAACTGTAAAGAATAAATAATAAGTAAAAGTGGAGGGGCTTGAATGATTCTGTTGATTGGCAGCTTCATCACAAGGCCCGAGTAGCAAATACGATTAGCAAAAACAGCAGCATTGTTTGTTTTTTTTTTAATTTTTTGTTTAACTGTTCTATCAAACAAAATTTTGTAATATGACTCAACTTTCAGTGTTTACTGACACATCTCATGATGGGATGTGTAATGAGGACGACTCGTTGAAAAACACTTAAGCTCAAAGCTTGGAGGTGCTCAAATTTAAACCAATTAAGATTGTTTGAAACAATGAAAATTTTAATCTGAATCTTAATAATTATCTCTTTGTTCTCTCTCACTGTGTGTCCCGCCAAACGGAGCAGCCGTTATGTTCCAATCCTCTGTCACTTTCTCACCCTCTCCTCTTCAGCCGGACTGTCTGGCCTCTTGTCTCCTCTCTCCTTCTGACCACGGGAATGGCTGGACCAACGGAAGGCTTAGTGGAGTTTTTTGCTTTTTTTCGTACGGAGATCGAGCATCAACAGGCTTTTAAAGAAAAAAATGCGTATCCGTCACGTGACCTGCCTCAAGGGAAGTGTTGGATATTTTGGAATGGATGAATTAGATATTGAATTAGGATGATCTTTTCCCCCTTCCCCATACGATCGCCCTTCACGTACAACTCCTCCCTATTCCCAATCCTCTTCAATAACTATGATACCACCGGTCCTGTCATGCACGTCTCCTCCCTCTCCTCTTGGCCTCCTCCATGATTTATCTATCATCTAAAGTACACAGGTTCATCCTTCCTTCCTCTTACTAAACTTTCAGGAACCCCCTGCTCGTCCAATACTTGGTCATACTTTCGC